>JAXQQM020092511.1:0-227440 GCA_034641835.2 Pinus albicaulis | reverse complement strand
ATAGAGTGCAATGTTTAAAATACAAAACTTGGAAGCCTTCAATTTTAGAGTTCTACTTTTGCTTTTAGCCATTCCTAGTGGCGGTGACAAATTTTGGAGCACAATACAATATCTGAATACGAAGGAGAATGAAAAAAGATTTCTGATACTTGAATTAGCGAACTTTCTTCGTTTTCCTCAGACATAGCAGCAATGAGATTAATGTCCAAGGCATGCAAATTTAATTCAACCATTAGCTTAGATAGCCCTTGTCCTTTGATAAGCTTTGTAGGCTTTATCTCCACATCATACTCCAACAAGGCAGCAATCCATTTGCCTCGTCTCCCTTCCGGATCTGTTTGCACTAAAACATCCTTAATAGCAGCATTAGGAACATAAGCAAGAATATGAGAATGCATAATATATACTCGAAAATATTTCAATGCTTTCACTAAAGCAATAGCTTGCTTTTCAATGATATTATACTTTAAGGCTGCATCTCTTATGGTTTGGCTGAAAAAAGAAATTGGTTTTTAATGCTGATCTATTTTCTACATCAATAATACTACCATAGTATGCTCCGAAGCAAATGAAAACAAAATAAAATCCTGAGTATAATCTGGGATGATCAAAACCGGAGCTAAAGAAAGAGCCAACTTTGCTAAATTGAAAGACTTTACAGCCTCCTCAGTGCACTTCACTACGCTATCTTTATTAAGCATGTTTATAATCTCTCTTAGATGTTCGGCAAGATTAGGCACAAAGCGGCGTAAGAAATTCATCTTACCATTGAATGATTGAATCTCCTTTTTGTTTCAGGGAAGATCAATTTTCTGAATAGCTTCTACTCCAGTTGGGTCAATGGGGATGCCATCCTCTGATATTATGTGACCAAGAAGCTTGCCCTCATCCATGGTGTTATCACTCAAGTTTTCCTTGAAGTTGTGGAAAAGGAAAGTATACCCGAGGTAACCACAAACCAACCTTCAGATGCAGAATCTAGCCAATCTGCATCCAGAGAGGGCTCTCTCTTTATAATTTATCTTTGTTCTTAAAAAATTTTAGGCTAGTTATAAGTACAAGAAATTTGGTTTGAATTTGAATGGTGGAATCCGCCAACTGAGGGCAAGATTGAATATTTTCAGGCCATTGGGCTATGGAGTCAAAGGATGGCTTTACTGGATTACTATTCTACACACAAGATGGCTTTGCAGGGCAAGATAGCCAAACAAAGAACAATTCTTAAAATTTAAAGTGGATGGAATGGGTTTGAAGGGATGAAAGGCAGTTAAGAATCTTTCACCATGTTCAAAGAAAGAAATGAAATGATTACAAATAAAGAGCAGTGAAGAATTCTTTACTATAGTAACCAAAATGTTTAAATTAGCAAAGCAAGAGCAATTAAGAATTCGTTGCTTATAACTAATTTAGAGGAAAAAATTTATAATAATCACAAATGAACTCAGAGTACAATTAACTAAATTTTGAGTTATTCTTCTATGTCAATTATTCAGAAATGGACACAATGATATTATAAACAGATATAAAACTTAAGACATAGGACAGAAAGACTTATTGAACTGCAGTCCGACACATGAATCCTGCAAAAAGTCCTGAGCTTCAAATTGTCATCCAGCAAGCCACAAATAAATTTCTCCAAAACACTTTTATTCCAAAAACATCAATGTCACAGCGAAGTAGTATAATCCACCCTCAATACTCTCTTTGAGGGTTTATTTATACAAAAAATGATTGAAAATATCTCACACTAACCTATCCAATAATCTAGGGTGACTAATGAATAAGTTACAATAAAAAGGAGACAAATGGTCTCGTAGATAGGACAAAAAGTAATTGCTGGTGTGTTGTTTCCTCCTTTTGTGGATGTGCTGGAGGCAGGTCCTATAATAGGGCTCGATGCTGTCCTTCTGAGTAATTATTTTATTTGTTTGATACTCTTCATTTCTACTGATACTCTTTCAACTACCCAACTGATACTCTTTAACCTGTGCTTATTATTTATCCTTTACATGATGCTAAAAAAACAAAATTCTCTACCTGAAGATAAATTTTACAAAATTTCCAATAAGTCTTCCCACCATTGATCTTCTGCTATTATGGTTCTTTTAAGTTTTCTTAATGTTTCATCGGCCTCTGTGTATCTGTAAAAAGTGGGCTGATTAGGGAACAAATACTTTATTTCATGCTCAAGATGAAACAAATTCTTTAACCTGTCGTAGAGATTCCTCCCTGTTGGCAATGTTGCTTCTCACGAACTGATAGAATGAGCAGTTGTGTTATGAGCATGTATATCTATTTTATTAACATAGGTTTCCAGGTCCATTATCTTGTCCTCTGAGAGCATAGGACTGGGTAACCCATTGTCCAATAAAACCTGAAATTTTCCTTTGAAAGCATTAATTTCTTCCAGAATATCTTAGCATTTCCTTTCCAAATTTTTCATAAGAGTTCTTTTGGTAAAAACTCTTTTTATTTCTAAAATAGTGCCTGTCCTGTCATCAATTCCTAGCTCTGCAAGTTGTTGCTTAGTCTGGGTTTTCAAAAACTGTATAAGTTGATTGGCTTGCTCAGGTCTGCCCCTTAATTCATCTCTTGTTTTGTCTATTTCTTCCTGAGCTACTTTGATCAAGTCATTTTGTTCAAAGATCGTTTGAACAAAGGACCAAATACTTTTTATTGACTCAACTATATTATCCCAAAGAATTTCATTTATTTCTCTCAAAGGCTTCTCTAATGAAAGATCTTTTTCTAAAGCCTTACCCAATTTTTCCAGTCTTTTGATTTCCCTAGTATTATCAGCAACAGCATTTTTAGACATATCATATTTTTGCTCCAGATTTACTAGCTGCAATTTTGTGGTTTTAAGTTCTGTGACCTTGAGTTTTAAACTTTCCATTTATCTTACCAATTCATCAGAACTTAAACCGGAAGCGTTTACCTGTGCTGACTCTGTTTGTTGATCTTCTGTTGTGGTACCTGTAGTGATCTCTGTTGTGGATGTTTGCATGATATCCTGTTTTTCTCTTAATGCCTGTTCCAATTCTTTCTCTGTTTCACTCAGTTGCTAAGTCATTTTCAAGAGCAACTCCATCATTTCTTCCTGTGAATTTTCCTTCAAAACTTCTTGAGTCTGGGGATGCCTCGAGGCTGGAAATTTTAGTTGCTTTCTCAGTGCAGCAATATCATCATCTTTTTTTTTTAATTAGTGCCTCAATGCTTTTGATATATTTGGGATTGTGACCCAAACTGATAATTATGTCTTCCAGAGACTTTATTCTGTTATCTTTTGCCTGAGACGAAGCCTTCTCAATTTGCAACTGGGTGTTTGTATTATTTAAAGAATCTCGCAGCCTAAGGGTTTTCATGGCCTTATCAGTAAGGGTGGAGTATATCATTTCCCCAGTTTGTCTATGCAACTCTATCTGGTCCAAGGGATGAATGTCTTTTGCCAGGACCTCAAAATTGGTCCTAATATAATCAGATGCTGTCATGGGTTTTGGCACCTTGGATTTGAAATGGCTCATCATCATTTTACCTTGTTGAATGTCAAATGCTGACATCAATCTTTCCTGATTGTGTGGAGCCATTTTTAGATACTGATCATATACCTTCATTCTCAATGGATCATTCTTTGCTTTTATATTAATGAAAGTTCTCTTGATATCACCTGTATCTGTTTTTGGTGGCTTAAAAGAAGATACTTCAGTACTCAACTGTTTTTGCAATTCTTTTCCTTTGTGGCCTGTGTGTGTTTCACTAACTGTGCCAGTTAGTTGACTATCTTCTCTTTCATCATCAATTATTTCATCTATAGTTTCCACTTCTGGGAGTGGATTGAGTTTCTGCTTTTTATCTTGATGTAGCTCTGAAGATTCTTTGGGAGGAGTAGGATCTGGAACCTGCCTTTTCTTGCCTATTTCCATATTAGATGGAGTCTGTAATTCTGAAACCTCAGGATGATTAACATGAACAGGGGAAACCTGCGTTTGATCTGGTGCCTTGGAGGTTTGAGGCTTTTCTGACATAATGAAAGTTTCAATGACCTGTACCTCATGTTCTTTGCCTTTACCTTTAGATTCAACTGCAATTGGTGAACTGATTTCCTGTAATCCCTTTTGAAGATTTCCTGCTGAAGAAGTGCCAATATGAGGTACCTGCACTTGCCCAAAATATTCTAAGTCAAAGTTTTTCTCAAGGTCTTTCATAATTTTGTTCATATTGTCTTCTTCACTATCTTCCTCAACCAGTGTTCCTTCCACCCACTCATCTTGATTAGCATATTGTTCTATTTCAGGAATCCTGTTGTGAAAGTATGGGGATGATTTGTTCTTCATTCTTTTATCACAGATAAAACCAAATGGATCATAAGGAACCCAACGGAAACTCCTTTGGAACTTGCAACGGTTTTGTAGTATATCTTCTGCTTCTCGCTCAACATCCCTAGAGTTGCATATGAAGGGACCTAATTGACTTTTGATCCTGAGTTGGGCTTTCTTTTTTACACTACAAAAATGAATCATATCAGAATTATTCATTTGCCTGAAATATTCCAAGGCAAAAAGTCTCATAGGCACATATTTTGGCAACTTGAATGGATGCAATTCACATCCAAATATTCTGGTGACTGAATGATTTTGGTATAAATACCAGTCCCCAACTTTATATGTTCTTGAAAGCTGCAAAGTCTTCTTAATCTCATTACTGAGCCTTGGAGGGGGAATTCCAGTCAACAAGGTAGTTGCAGGATATACAAAAAGATCGATGAACTCAGCATAGGAATAGGGAGAATCCTAGGAAGAGTGAGTTATGGCAGACCGGAATATAACTGATCTAGGGTTTCCCTTTGCATCAAGCTTTTTAACAGGAAAAGGAAAATTCTCTGATTGATAATAGATGATGAGATGGTAAATTACTGAGGAATATTTAAACACTTTCTCATTATCTAGCTTCATGAACTGGTCATGGATTTTATTGGCTATGAAAGATGCAAAGTCATATTTCACTGCAAGAGGTTGCCCAGGAGTAAAAATAGACAGCAACACCAGGGTTATTTCATCAACATATTCACTTGTATTGAAACCCATGACAAAGGATATCATATTCAGGATGAGTCTGCCTAAATTATTAAAGTAAGCAAAACCATAGGGAGGAGGCCCCTTAGGTTGATGTTCAGGCAACATAAAAGTCTGGCAAATGCATTTTAATTTTTCTGGGGACAGTTGGGTGGACTTTTCAAGTAGTTCTTCCATGGACAAAGGAGTAAGATCTTGATTAGGTTCAAAATGGAGCATTTTATTGATAGCTTGAGGAGTGATGGGGAAAAGGATACTCTGATCAGGAGACAACACTGCCCTTTGAGTCGAATCATAGTTGGAGTGATAGTAGTGGATAATTTCTGGGAAAACATAGACTGAGGGGATAAGATATCTCGGGAAATTGGATTCCCACAATCCAATGACATCTAGACCCTTCAAATAATCGTCTCTGCAGCGACAATAACTTCGAAGAGGACTTTCATCGAAACCTAAGTATTTAATTTGGAAGTCTTTATCCACTAATGATAAGTATTCTAACTCTCTGTGAGGGGCATTCAATGGGGTTACATTCAGGGCTGCCGGAGCTTCCATTTTGGTTCTTGTGTATTCAAAATGGAAGTTTCTGGGTTTTCTTCACAGACCGGGTGCAATTTTGATTCTAGGAGCTTTGATTTTACTTGCAGGAACTCGAATAGACTGACATTAACCCTTTTTCAGACTCTGGCATGAATTTTAATACAGGAAAGTGGATTTTTCAAAGAGTTTCAGCAGGTATTTGAATAAATACCTGTTTAATGGAGAAATTTGAATTTTACAGGCATTGGCCAATGGCGGATGAACGCTTCAGCACTGGTTTAGCAATGGCGTTCGGCAATTTGGTCGGCGGCATCTCAAACAGCGGAATTTTCAAATTTTCAGAGGAGGACGCAGTCGTTTTCAGCAGTGAAAATGACAGAAAAACAAGATTTTTTGTTTTATTTACAAGTCAACGGGGATTTTGATTTTTTCGAGGATGACGTCATCCGGTACGGGAGGACGCGTCACCGGGACCGGGCGGTAAGCGGTAATTTCCGCACTGCTCTTTGGGAGATGGTGGTATTGAGCGCGGAGGGAGCGATTCCATTGATCAACTGACACGTCGTCGGAGTAATATTCCAAAACCACTGTGCCCTCGCTCGTTATCTTCCGGACGCAAGACGACGAGCGGAATGATCCTGGACCGTTGATCATCTGGGAGGCGATCTGACGGTGGACGAGATGTGGAATTGACATAGTTTTAACGTGCGGGCCCGACGGGGTTTTAAAACATGATTAGCTTAATTAAATGTCCCGGGGGGCGTTTGATTGGCGGAATGGATGGTTATTAATTAATCCTGGTGATTAATTAATCCCATAGTTTATTCACAGTTGCGGCAGGGTTAGGGGTTTTTTGACTATGGTTAAAGTGTCGGGCGGGATTTTAAAATGCCAAGTGGATGGGCCACGATGGCTTGGGGGTTTTTATTTTTTTGTTTTAAACATATAAAACTATATGTTAAAACCTTTTCCGATATTTCTTATTATATGGTAATAAATAAATGTTATTTATCAACCATAGGGGTAGGGAATAACTTATATGGGTATTTTTAGCCAAAGGGTTTTTATTGGGGGTTTTTCTTTAACAAAGGGGATTACATAAACTTTGGCCAAAACGTATAATACGAGGGGTTTTTGGGATATTTGTGTAAAAAGGAGTTATGTACTATAGGATAAGGTCTTTTCACTAGGGATTTAATAGATAAATCAGATGTTAATATGACAAAGGAAAAAGGAAAACTCAAAATACTTTACAAATCTAGGAAAGTGAAGATTTTTGAAGCAAATTTCATTATATCATCTTCAACACTTAGATAAGTAATTTTGAGGGTTTATTGTGGAAATTTGCATGATTTCCCTAAGTAAAATTGGATTTTACTTAGGAAAAGGTTAAAAGTGAATGATTATAATGATAAATAACTTTAAGTACTTAGGTCTTTTTGATCATTAGGCCGAGGGTCCGGTCCCTCCAAAAGTCAAGGAAATGCCTTGAGCCCCTTTAATCTCCAAATACCTTAGCACTTTGGGGAAATTAGTAAAAATATTAGGGAGAAAGTGATGTGGGAAGTTAATGATTTTGACTTTGCTTTTTGTGAATTTTCCAGTGCATTTTCTGCTTCAGTACTTGTGATGAAGGTAAAAGATTAAACATATTTAGCACCATCATTCATCACATAAAACTTTGCAACACCATCTACCTACCCTATCTACTTGACACTACCATTTTCTCTTCTTTATTAGGGTGCATTTAGACTTGCAAACCCTTATCAACCTTTTTCTTTTTACATGGAAAATCTATCTAATTCTACCCTTATTACATCCAAGGGCTCAGATTAAACTGTTGAGCACCTTTTATTAACTCTACCTATCTACTTACCTGCCAAGATTAAACTGTTTGGCTAGATATTTATTCTTTATTCTACAACATGAAATTGAAACATGAATGAGTCAAGTTTATACAGTTTGACTCTTCATAAATTGTGGCAAAAGTTTGACAAGCTGCACACAATTGCTTTATTACAAAAAATGAAACAGTAGTGGCATTTGGATTTGCACACTTTCCTTGGTCTATTTTTCTTGGGGTTCATTTCTTTCACTTTTTTGACCATTTTATTTTTCTTACCCTTTGATTTTTCTTTTAGGGTATACCCTCTTTACATTTTTTAAATTTTTTGATTTTTTGGTTTTTCAAGAATATGGAACACCTTTGCTCAAGAAAAAAGGTTTGAACATATTCCATAGTTCAATCAAGACAATCATGAAAAATGACACCTATTGGTATAGGAGTCTAACACTGGCTCCACTTGGGGATGGCTTTTCCTTGTGGAAAGTCAAGAACAGCAGGTCAGATGCCTTAAAAATGTCTTCAGTCTGAACATGTAATCTCCTTTTTCTGGTAGCTTTATTGTATATATGATAGTGAAACTTTTGAAGCTTAGGGCCTTCACTTCGGGCTTCAACTCCAAGAAGTCACCATCCAATCAAAACTGATGCATTAGAAGAGGATATATTATGTACAAGTTAGAAAAAATCAGAACATCCTAGTAAATAGGATCAAAATAGTGCTTTAGCATTCGACCATTGACTGGTCCTTCCTCAGCTTCTGAATTGTCCAAATCCTTCAAAAAGTATGTGTTGTTCCCCTGTAAGGCATGAATGATGTAAGACCCTTTCCATAAGAAATCAAATTTCCCATGTTTCCCTTTTTCTTCTCTTCTGGAATCCCATCTTAGGACTTTATCTCCTAGTTGAAAATCTTTTGCTTTAGTTCTTTTGTCAAACATTTTCTTTAACTTTTCCTGCAAGACTTGGGATCGTTGATACACTTCTTCTCTGGTTTGCTGCAAGTGAATTGTTTGGTTAATTCTTCTCTGAATGTCATTTGGTTCCACTTGAGCCTCCTAAAGTAACTTCATAACAGGAATTCCTAAAGATGATGGGAATCTTGCTTCAATGCCATAAACTAATTCATATGGACTAGTCCCAATTGATTTCTTAGTTGTAAGTCTGTCTGCCCACAATGCATTGGTAAGTTTCTTATGCCAATTCTTTTTATTTTCTTCCAATAACTTTTTGATGATATTAATAAGGCTTTTATTGGAGGATTCTGCCAGTCCATTACCCTAGGGGTAATAGGCTGTTGAATGGCCTAAAGTAATATGATATTTATTGCAGAAACTAATCATTTTCTTTGACTTAAATGCAGCAGCATTATCTGTGATAATTTTTTCTGGACAGCCAAATCTTGAAAGTATATTGGTTTCTAAAAACCCTATAATTACAGAATCATTGGCCTGTCTGCAGGGGATAGCTTCAATCCATTTGGTAAAGTAATCTGTGGCAGTTAAAATCCATCTGTGTTGCCCAGAGGAAGAGGGATGAATCTTTCCAATAAAATCTAATCCCCATTGTTGAAAGGGTCTTTCTATGGAAATTGGTCTTAATGGTAAAGGTAACAAATTTCTTTTACCCTCAAAGATCTGACACTTATGACAAGTTGTTACAAATTTCTTAACATCTGAAAACAAGGTTGGTCAGTAAAAACCAGCCCTTAAGATTTTTTCTGCAGTTGACTTCCAGTAGAGATGTCCACCACAATCCCCTGCATGAAATTCATTAAGTGCCTTGTCAGCTTCATCTTTCAATAGACAATTTAATAAGATTCCTTCATGATTTTTCCAAAATAGAGTGCCATCTAAAATACAATATTTTAAAGATGTCATTTTCAAAAATCTTTGTTTTGTTCTGGACAACCCTGGAGGAGCTTGCAGGTTTAGCAAAACATGAATGATATCAGTGTACCAGGGAGAATCTAAGAAAGCTTGACTGATCTGTGGAGTCGCCATCTCCTTTTCGTCATCCAGTTCGTTAATGTCTAAGGCTTGGCAATTAGTTTCAGTCATGAGTTGAGCCAAACCTTGACCTTTTATGAGTTTTTTTGGTTTAATTTCAATATCATATTCTAAAATGGTAGAAATCCACTTACCTCTTTTGCCTTCAATACCATCTTGAGTCAAGATGTCTTTAACTACAGCATTAGGCACATAAGCTATCACATGAGAATATAATATGTAAACTCTGAAATCTTTAATTGCTTTTACCAATGCAAAAGCCTGTTTCTCCATGATATTGTATTTCAAAGATGCGTCCCTAAGTGCTTTACTAAAAAAGACAATTGGTTTTTCACATCCCTGATCATCTTTTTGTAGTAAAACAGCTGCAACTGTATGTTCAGAAGCAAATGAAAAAATAATGAAATCTCTATCAAACTTTGGACTAGTAAGAATTGGTGTTCTTGTTAAAGCCATTTTGATTTCTTCAAATGATTGCTTGGCTTCTACAGTCCAGTCAATGCTTGAATCTTTTTTAAGCATGTTAGTAAGCAATCTAAGTAATTCAGCTAAACTGGAAATAAACCTTCTCAAGAAATTAATCTTTCCTATGAAAGCTTGAAGTTCTTTTATATTTCTGGGATGAGGTATCTGCAAAATTGCTTGTATTCTTTCAGGATCAATTCTAATGCCCTCTTTAGATATAATGTGACCTAAGAGCTTTCCTTCTTCCAAACCAAACAATGAATTTTTAGGATTTAAAGAAATCCCATATTTTCTGCACTTTATAAACACTTGCCTTAGATGATCTAAATGTTGCTGATCTGTTTTGGAAAAAAACTGTCAAATCATCTAGATAAATTACCAGAAAATCATGTATTTCTTTAGCAAAAGCAATTTCCATTGCTCTCTGAAATGTAGTTCCTGCATTCTTGAGTCCAAATGGCATCTTGACATATTTAAAAGTACCCCATGGTGTTGTAAATGCTGTTTTATCTTGATCATCAGGATGAACCAGAATCTGGTTATACCCTGAAAATCCATCCAGAAGAGATATTCTTGAAGATCCCACTACCCTTTGTAGAATATGGTCCATTTTAGGAAAATGATAGTTATCTTTTAAAGAAACTTTATTCAAATTTCTCAAATCGACACACAGTCTAATTTCTCCAGTTTTCTTTCTTGTTGGTACTAGATTAGAAACCCATTCAGAGAACCTAATAGGAGCTATAATCCCTGCTTCAAACATCCTTTTAATTTCTTTTTCAATTGAAGGTAGTAAAACAGGATTGATCCTTCTAAGTTTTTGTTTAAAAGGTTTCTGATCTGGTTTCAAAGGTATTGTATGCTGAATGATTGATGTATCATATGATTTAAGATATTCATAACTCCAGGCAAAAACATCCTGGAATTCTTTAAAAAGTTCAACATATTTAACCTTTTGATCTTCTGGCAGAGATTTAGACAATTTAACCATTTTGGGATTTTCTGGGGTTCCTAAGTTGCATTCTTCAATATCAGCCTTAACAGGTTCCATTTTAGGTCTAAATGGAATGTCATTTGAATCAAAAATATCTTCCAAAGGAGTTAATCCTTTGGGCAAATGATTGTCTTTCAGATTAATGATTTCAGTTTCATCTTCTATGATCTCATCGAGTTCCATTTGTATCAAATCCTGCATATATTTTTCAGTGAATGTGGTTGGGTGAAGCATGTGAATTGCAGTTTCTTTTAAAATATATGTTTTTTGTTCTTTTTTTTTATCAGATTCATTGATTGTTATGTCCTCATCTATATTACTTTTAGAAAACTCATTTTCTAGAGTAAAAAACCTATTGATTTGATTATTATTTACAAATACTTGCCAATTCATTAGATTGTCCGGTATAGCAGGTCTATGTCTAATCTCAGCTGTGAACTGATGATTAGGTCCAAAAGGAAATTTACATGTGCTAGCGAACATTGCAAGACTGTGAGCATGCAAATTTTGTTTCCTGGGAATCTTGGCAAGTTGAGCTTGTAGAAAGGTATTGAGAATTTCCACAACTGTTTCTCTGTATTGTTTCAATCTAGGATGTTTGGTTGAACATTCACCATTAATCTGTTGGATGATTAATTCAGAGTCTCCTATGATTGATACCCTAATTGCTCCTAACTTTTTGACATGTTTAAGGCCTAGCAAAAGGGCTTCGTACTTAGCCATGTTGTTAGTGCATTTAAAATTCAATCTATAAGAATGACCTTCAGCATGATCGTTTTCAACATTATGTAACCAAATTCCAGCTCCTGCTCCTAACTTTTTTACTTAGCCATCAAATTCTAAATGCCACAGAATTCCATGTTCATAATCTTCATCAACTGTTTTAACATATTTCTTAACAGGAGCTAGTTGTTTAGCTTTTTCTAGTATTTCTTGGTTGTTTGGTGTTTCTTGGTTTTCTGAAATCTCTTCAATCTGAACAGTGGATGTAGTTGTAGTTTCCTTTTCAGGTGCTTATAGGTCAGTTAGAAGGTCCTTTTCAGCATTATAAAGGATGAAAGAATCCATATCAGAATGTACTGAATAGACAGGGAAGTTTTCAGGGTTCTCATGACTACTGACTAAGTATTTCATCAAGGTTTCTCTATATAATCTCTTAGGTTGACCAAATACTGAAATAGTGGCATATGACATGTCTAGTTGAATAGATCCTCCAAGTTTAGCACCCCAGGATCTAGAAAGCAACATACTATATTTAGGAGGAATATCAGCCACTACTATATCCATCAAAACAGACTTCGCAGGGTATTGCACCAAAGTAACACACAAATCTTTAATCAAACCTAAACATCTTACCTGACTAGAATCAAAAGAAAACAAATCTTTATACGGTCTGGTAATGTCTAAATTTAATCTTTCCATCACAGCTTTTGGCATCAAATTGTGGGATGCTCCAGAATCAAGCATAGCATTGTGGAGTATTTTGTCATGAACATTCAAGCTCACATAAAATGGAGGAGTCCCTCCACTTTCTGGTTTTCCATTTACCTCGGGGCCAAAAAGGAGTTTGGGTTGATCATCAAGAATATTTACTGAATCATCCATTCCAGTAATGTTAATGTTTAGGGATTTGCTGAATTTACTTCTATAGACATCATGTTTAGCCAATTCTGATAAAGGAACAACTATCTTTAGTTTGCCTATTTCAGCCTCTAGATTGAAAGGTTTTTCTGTTTGAGCTTTAGTGTTTTGCACAATTGGGTTTTCTCTATTTTTTGGGTCTTCAACATTTTTCTCTTTTTCATGAGTGAAATTTTGATTTGAAGGTGTTTCTGAACTAACTTCTACTGTTTCTTCTACGTTTCCTACAGGAGGAAAAGTGTTAGATTTTTGTTTATTATTTGGTTGGTTGTCAGACACATCTTCAATTATTGGATCTGAAGGGTTAGGAGTCGTCCTAGACAGAATTTGTACAGGGGGAATGTTTTGTACAGGAGGGATGTTAAATTTACCTTTGAAATTTTGTTTTGCAGTTTTCTGTTTGCTATTCTCTGGCACATCAATCCGTCTGCTTCTCAAATTGTACTGTTTATGAACCTCATAAATTTCCGTGTCATAGCCTTCCTTAAAATCAAAAGTTTCTCCTGAATGAGTTTGGAATGTTTCGAGGATGTGATTCTCCTGATCATCCTGAGATAGGAAAACTTTTGGTTCATTTTGTTTTTCAGTCACATTATTTATTTCGACATCCTCAGTAGGTTCTTCAGAAGTTGAACATTTAACAAAGTTTTCTTGGAAAGGTGGCCTGATATTTTGGTCAGGGACATTCTTCCCAATATTTTGGTTCTGATTTCTTCTAAAGTTTGGGTTTCTCACAACATTTTGATTATCACCAGTAGACTTTCTTTCTATTGTCTCCACTCTGTCTCCTAATCTTTCCATACCTTTAATGATTACATCCATCTTTCTTTCAAAAGCTGAAGGTTCTTCATTCATAGGCATTCTTCTTTCTGCCCTAGCTCTGGCTCGTTTTTCTATAAGATTTTCTTCTACACTAACCAATATGCTTTGCATTTCCTCTAGGGTTTGGGGAGCTCTTTCCCTGAGTGAATAGGCTATGTCAGAGTCAAAACCATCTGGGAATTTGACCAATACAGAGTCAGGAGGGGGTCTGAGGTTCTGGGGAACAGCGTTATATGCTTCGTTGAATCTTATTATGTAATCTTGCACTGTTTCATTAGGTATTCTCCTTAATTTTTCAAATTCAGATAAGATCTGAAGAGGGTCTTTCTTCTTCTCCCATCTATTCAAAAATTCCCTATACAAAGATGGTAAATCAGCAATACTGTTTGGAGCAAGGGCTCTAAACCATGTTCTGACTTCCCCAGTAAGACTCTGAACAAAAATTCTCATTCGGACATCATCAGTGTCAATTTCATAGAATTCAAAGTAATCAGTCATCCTTTTGGTATGTTGTTGAGCTGTGTAAGTACCTGATCCATCAAAAGGTGTGATCTTACTCTGATAATCTTGAGGCAAGGCAGCAGGGTTGGCTGGCAACTGTAACGGAGCATATCTATTGGCCATTGGAAGGTTTAATGGAATAATAGGTGAGGGTGGTCTAGGTGGAGGAGTAGAAGGGGTGACTGGTGTTTGAAAAGCTTGAGAAAAAGTAACTGAACTTGGGGAAGCTTCGGTAATTACAGAGATGTTTGAACTTTCTTCAAAGGTTTGTTCAGATTGAATGGAGTTTTGTAGCTGTCTGTCAAGGTGATATGAAACAAATCTAAATTGCAAATCTTCAAAAAACAATGGATCTAGAACTAATCTTGACAATTCAGTTTCAGAAAAATTCACGAACAGAGAAGTTTCAAATCGCTCGTCAAAGGGAATTTCGTCAAAATATATAATCTTCACAGGACAGGAATGTGATCTAGAAAGAGGTCTGGAACTTCCAAAACTCTCTTGACTTCCTCTTTCAGAACTTTCTTGGCTTCCTTGTTTTCTAAGAATCCTAGGAATCAGATTCGGATTTTCAAATATCGGTGGTGGATTAGGGTCAGGATTTGACCTAGTATGACGAATCCTTTCTGAAGCCAATTTTCCTAGATGATATATGTTTTTGGATCTTTTAGTCTTAATTGAAATGAAAATACAACTTCTACAAATTCTTCAAGAAATAATGATTTATGATTAAAATTTTCTCAAAGATTTTATTGAACTAGAGAGTCTGATTAAACATTTGAAACTAAAGTTCAAAGTATAAGCTAAATCAGAGATAGACTGAAGCAGCATTTACTTACTATGCAGTTGCAAGGCAAAAGAATTTCAAAGGCTACCTGGCTGATTTTCAGACTCTGTCTATAGCTTATAAGTGAACAATATTAACAATAAAAATGATTCAGATCCCCAGTATGGTCGCCACTATGTTATCACTCAGGTTTTCCTTGAAGTTGTGGAAAAGGAAAGTATACCCGAGGTAACCACAAACCAACCTTCGGATGCAGAATCTAGCCAATCTGCATCCAGAGAGGGCTCTCTCTTTATGATTTATCTTTGTTCTCAGAAAGTTTTAGGCTAGTTATAAATCCAAGAGTTTGTTTGAAAATGGTGGAATTCGTCAACTAAGGGCAATATTGAATACTTTCAGGCCATTGGGCTATGGAGTCAAAGGATGGCTTTATTGGATTACTATTCTACACACAAGATGGCTTTGCAGGGCAAGATAGCCAAACAAAGAACAATTTTTAGAATTTAAAGTGGATGGAATGGGTTTGAAGGGATGAAAGGCAGTTAAGAATCTTTCAGCATGTTCAAAAGAAAGAAATGAAATGATTACAAATAAAGAGCAGTGAAGAATTCTTTACTATGGTAATCAAAATGTTTAAATTAGCGAAGCAAGAGCAATTAAGAATTCGTTGCTTATAACCAATTTAGAGGAAAACATTAAGAATAATCGCAACTGAAATCAGAGTACAATTAAGTAAATTCTGATTTATTCTTTTATGTCAATTATTCAGAAATGGACACAATGATATTATAAACAGATATAGAACTTAAGACATAGGATAGAAAGACTTATTGAACCTCAATCCGACACATGAATCCTGCAAAAAGTCCTGAGCTTCAAATTATCATCTAGCAAGCCACAAATATATTTCTCCAAAACACTTTTATTCCAAAAACATCAATTTCACAGCAAAGTAGTAGAATCCACACTCAATACTCTCTTTGAGGGTTTATTTATACAAAAAATGATTGAAAATATCTCACACTAACCTAGCCAATAATCTAGGGTGACTAATGAATAAGTTACAATAAAAAGGAGACAAATGGTCTCGTAGATAGGACACAAAGTAATTGTTGATGTGCTGTTTCCTCCTTTTGAGGATGTGCTGGAGGCAGGTGCTATAATAGGGCTCGATGTTGTCCCTTTGAGTAATTCTTTTGCTTGCCTGATACTCTTCGTTTCTACTGATACTCTTTCAACTGTCCAACTGATATTCTTTAACCTGTGCTCATTATTTATCCTTTACATGATGGTAAAAGACAAAATTCTCTGCCTAAAGATAAATTTTACAAAATTTCCAATAAGTCTTCCCACCATTGATCTTCTGCTATTATGGTTCTTTTAAGTTTTCTCAATGTCTCATCGGCCTCTGTGTATCTATAAAACGTGGGCTGACTAGGGAACAAATACTTTATTTCATGCTCAAGATGAAACAAATTCTTTAACCTGTCGTAGAGATTCCTCCCTGTTGGCAATGTTGCTTCTGACGAACTGATAGAATAAGCAGTTAAGTTATGAACATGGATATCTATTTTAATAACATAGGTTTCCAGGTCCATTATCTTGTCCTCTGAGAGCATAGGACTGGGTAACCCATTGTCCAATAAAACCTGAAATTTTCCTTTGAAAGCATTAATTTCTTCCAGAATATCTGAGCATTTCCTTTCCAAATTTTGCATAAGAGTTTTTTTGGTAAAAACTCTTTTTATTTCTAAAATAGTGCCTGTCTTGTCATCAATTCCAAGCTCTGAAAGTTGTTGCTTAGTCTGGGTGTTCAAAAACTGTATAAGTTGATTGGCTTGCTCAGGTCTGCCCCTTAATTCATCTCTTGTTTTGCCTATTTCTTCCTGAGCTACTTTGATCAAGTCATTTTGTTCAAAGATCGTTTGAATAAAGGACCAAATACTTTTTATTGACTCAATTATATTATCCCAAAGAATTTCATTTATTTCTCTCAAAGGATTTTCTAATGAAAGATCTTTTTCTAAAGCCTTAACCAATTTTTCCAACCTTTTAATTTCCCTGGTGTTATCAGCAACAGTCTTTTTAGACATATCATATTTCTGCTCCAAATTTACTAACTGGAATTTTGTGGTTTGAAGTTCTGTGACTCTGAGTTTTAAACTTTCCATTTGTTTTATCAATTCATCAGAACTTAAACTGGAAGTGTCTACCTGTGATGACTCTCTTTGTTGATCTGCTATTGTGGTACCTGTAGTGACCTCTGTTGTAGATGTTTGCATGATAGCCTGTTTTTATTTTAATGCCTGTTCCAATTCTTTCTCTGTTTCACTCAGTTGCTCAGTCATTTTCAAGAGCAACTCCATCATTTATTCCTGTGAATTTTCCTTCAATACTTCTTGAGTCTGGGGATGCCTTGAGGCTGGCAATTTCAGCTGCTTTCTCAGTGCAGCAATATCATCATCTTTCTTTTTAATTATTGAGGGGCTCATTGTAAAGGGTTGGTTGCAGAACTTTGATGTAATACTTGTGCTCGAAACTTTCTATATGTAAATAGTGTTCATAGGCTCTTGAAGCTCTGTTTGTAATCAAATAAGTCAGGCTGAGAAGAGAAGACATTTGAAACTCTCGACCGAGAGTTTTATTAAATGTTATATATAAAAGTTTTATAAAATGTTTCTATCAAAAGCCGATGCAGTCTTTCGGTCGAGAGTTTTATATAAATACTCTTGCCTAAAAGATTAATTTCACACACAATTCCGAACCAAAGAAAATTGCAAAGGTGCGAGGGTCCGAAAATTGTGAAGGTCCGAATTCTTATTCTGTAAAGGTGCGAATATTTTCTGTGTACAAAATTTTTTTTGGCAAAAAAAAAAATTCAAGTTTTTTGGGTGCGAAATATATTTTGAAAGTTTTTGTGGGTACACATTTTTTTTTGAAATCTTTTTGGGTGCATGCATGAAGTATTTTTGCATAATGTCTCTATGAAGACATGGAGTATTTTTGCAATCTTGCAATCTATGAAGGCATGAAGTATTTTTGCAAAATGTCTTTATGAATTTAATTTTTTTTTTAATTTTCTATCTTATTGAAAGCATGAAGTACTTAGTCTGAACTCTTTATGTTTTTTTAGGTATTTGGTCCAAATAGAATTGGATTTTAGGTTTCCAATTTTGTGAACATGGGAAACCAAAGGAATTGCATATCAAGGTACGATCGAAAAAGAAAATGTTTAAAGGATAAAAATGAGAGATTACAAAAAAGAAGGCGAGAGGAAAGGGAAAGATTAAGGCATGAAATAAATGTGGAGGTAGAGCATCGTGAAATAGATGTAGAGGTACATGACAATGACGAGGAAATGAGAAATGTTGAGGAACTTGTCAACGAGAATATAATTGATATCGATGTCACTGGTGAGTCAATTTAGTTTCTTCAATTTGAATTTTGTATTTTTTTTTAAACGTTGTAGTTCAAAATAGTTTTAAAATTAAAAATATGTGTACAGGTCAATTTCAAATTAGAAGTTTTAATATTGTTTTTTATGCAGGGACAACATCAGAACCACAAGAAGATACTACAACAAATGTCCAAGAAAATATTGATATCTATGTCACTAGTGAGTCAATAGTTTCTTCAATTTGAATAAATTGTATTTTTTTTTTAACATTATAGTTCAAAATAGTTTTAAAATTAAAAATATGTATATGTCAATTTAAAATTAAAAGTTTTAATATTGTTTTTTATGCAGGGACAACATCAGAACTACAAGAAGATACTACCACAAATGTCCAAGAGAATATTGATATCGATGTCACTGGTGAGTCAATAGTTTCTTCAATTTGAATTTGTATTTTTTTTTAAAAACATCGTATTTCAAAAAAGTTTTAAAATTAAAAATATGTATATTTCAATTTCAAATTAGAAGTTTTAATATTGTTTTTTATGCAGGGACAACATAAGAACCACAAGAATATGTTACCACACATCCAATTTCACTGTAATTAATTGGAAGTTCCAAGAACATTGTATACAACTACAAGTTTCTAGAAAATATGGATGCAACTAAAATTGAAGAATTGGGACCACCATTGACTAAAAGGACAGTTAGAGATAAAGTAAAATTTGTATTGAAACATAATTTTGAAGGTTTATCTATCATAGCACAAGCTCAACTGTTATGTGGACTTATAAAGCACAAATCTCTCAAAAATGTTGTGGAATTATTGGGCATTAAAAGTGAAAAAGAGGTTTTAGCAAATGAAATGGTAACAAAAAATGTGACGTCGGCGCTTGGCATACTAGCCAAAGGGCGATCTGATGTTACAAAGAATGCTCGTAGAGCACTTTTAACAGGTGCAGTTGTGAAAGGAACTTCATCAAGTCGGTTGACGTCAACAACTTCAAAATTGATTAAAACATCAAGAAAAATTTTATGGAGGCATTCAAAATTTAGAACTCAAATAGATGAGAATGATGAACTTGCATGTTGGGCTAATATCTACAGGCTTCCATATCATGATAGACTTCCTAATGGTGTGAGGGATAGGGTAAAATAGTTTTGGGATTCGAACTCTCGTGTGTCGCCAAATGAAAATGATCAACTGCGACGCTGTATATCTAAGGGAGTTTATGAATCTCATTCCAAACATATAACACAGGTCAGTCAAGTAGAATTATTTGAGAAATTTATGGAGAGTAATACTGATGTGAAGATTTCCCTTAGCACACTTTTTAAGCTTAAACCATGGTATGTCAGGCCTATCACTGATCGAGACACATGTTGTTGTCGATACCATGTAGAATTCGAATTACTGTATGAGAAATTTGTAAAATTTGGCATAAAATATTGGTCAAATGACCCTCCTGCTTCAAGTGTTCATGAATTCTTATCAAAGATATTATGTCCACGAGAGAATAATGAATTATTTTATAAAAAGGAATGTGTTGATGGAAGAAAATGTGACAAATGTTCTCATTTGGCACTCTACGATGAAAAGTATCCCATTGATCCTAATGATCCCAGACTGTCAAATCTCAGTCTGAATTGGAAGAGATATGAATATGTTACTTACACTCCTGTTGCAGATTCAAGCACAACATCAAAAAAGATCACTTTACTTGATGAAGAGATTCCAGTGACATCTTTTATGGAGAAGTTCAGGGTGAAAATATACAAATATATTAAGCATTGTCATATAGCACGATGGCAGGATTTACAGTTCAAGCAATCACGTGAGGTGTTCCCAAAAGGAACAATATTATCAGTGGTCGATTTTGCTGAGAATTACACGTTTAGTCCACAAAAAGAGATGCAAAGTGAGTATTATCATTCAGACCAAGTATCGATATTTGTGCATATTTTGTATAGACACGCAGAGCTTGCTGTCGATGGTTTTGATAGCGATGAAAATAATCATGAGGTGATTAAGGAGTACCATTTCTACATCAGTGATGATCGAACACATGACACATGTTTTGTTCAACATTTTTTTAATGTTATTTATAATGAATTGTTGAAACGAAGAGTCACTTTTAAAGAACATTGGGTATGGTCAGATGGTTGTGCTGGTCAATTTAAATCAGCAAGATCGTTATATTGGTTGTCTCGTCTTCATAGGAAAATCAAAATTTTACATACATGTAATTTCTTTGAGACAGGGCATGGAAAATGAGAGCATGATGGTGCTGGGGCATGCGCAAAACGTGCACTTAGGAGGTATCAATTGAATCACTCAGCTTCCCGACTTGCAAATTCTTTAGATGTTGTTAATTGGTGCAAGGACAATTTAAGTCATGTATCGAACCCAAGGATGGCTGATGTGCACAAGTAGGCATACACATTTAAATAACAATATATTATACATGTTTAGATATATATATGTGTATACATATATGTGCATGTATTTTGTTATCAAAAAAATATTTAATATTTTTCAAAATTTGACTCATACATATGTGTGTGTTTTTCTCAAGCAGGTACTTTTGGAATATTGCAATGGGCAATGTTGATAGATCATTTCCATATAATACCAGTGTAATCCCTAAAACAAGAAGTTTACACTCAATTAGGAGTAAGAACATGACAAATATACATTGCATTGAGAAATGAAAGTGCTCTTGCTTTTGTTATGCATGTATTGATCAGACAGAGTCCATCGATGAATGTGAAAACCAAATTAAAAAATTTGCTCAACCATGGAAACTCGAACAATTGACACCATTGCCCCCATTTGGAAACGTGAGTGAAAAGGAAATGGACAATTAAGTGGCTATGATTGACAATTATTATGATCGTGTCTCTGATATGGTTAGAGAAGGTGATGTATTCGTTGTCATTGCACCAGAAAATAATCAAGAAAAAGTGCATTATTATTTATTACGATGCACTATGTCTAAATCCACGTTGTTGCAAGAGTATAATGATCCATAAAATTATACATACCTAATCAATTCAATGGTGTTAATGGGACATTTCTTTGAAGAAGTAAAGAAATGTAAATATCATATTATTTTTCAAGATTACTAGCCAGAGGTTATTTATGCCCAATATAGTCACTTGGTCATAGCAACTCGACTGCAGTTGAAGCAAGTGAAGAGTAGAAAAAAAAAACGACAATGGAGGTTATCGATAGATGATCATGATGCCATTCTAGAAAATTTGCCACTAGCACATTTCATATGAGTGGAACACATTGTTCAAGATGAACAATGAACTTTGATTCTAGGGTTAGAACATATAATTGCTACAATGCATTGCACTTTATATAGTTTAAGACTATATTGTGGATTTCTTGAACAAATAAATTGACATGTGGATGCTTATATGTGTGTTGTTATGAATAATATATTATGATCTACTGGATTAGGGAGCTTTGCTAGATAATTAATATATGGTGATTTAATGTGTCCATGGTGATTTAATGTGTCCATCATGTTTACTCCTAGATGATCTTAACTCACCCCTTTTTTTGTATGGATATGATGGTGATCATGCTCGATGCTTGAAAGAATCAGATCAATGCCAAGTTAAAACCATAATCTACATGCTTGAAACAATCAGATCAATGTCAAATTAGATGCCAAATTAATGGGAATGACTTGCATTTCACCTTATGTTTCACCAAGTTGAAATCAGACTTTGAAAGTTTGATATTATTGTTTTAGCATGTTTCTTATGGTAAATTAAATGGTTATCTTGATGTCACTCGAATGCCTATATCATAGCCTATTATAGCAAATGCTTATTTGAGTTTCCCTTCCTCGGAAACCTTTTCAAACACCTAATTATCACTTCGACCCATTATCTACATGCTTGAAACAATCAAATTGATGCCAAAATAATGTGAACGGCTTGAATTTCAGCTTATTTTCACCTTTGAAATCAGACTTTTAAAGTTTCCTATTATTGTTTTAGAACTAAGTACATGTTTCTTATGATAGATGGTTATCTTGTTATCACATGAATGCCTATAGAATAACCTGTGCCCTATTGAAAGGACTTATCATGCTTGCATAAAGATAACTCCTTGCTATTGTTGTTTCATCTTTGGTTAATCATAATGCTGAGTCTTATATGATTTATTTATCAATGCATGATTTTCCAAAATGACCTAAAAAAAAATGCCAAACATCAAAGTTAGTTCATAACAGTTATGTGCATTCCTGACATTGGTATTTTGGTTGAGTTGTTTGCGAAATGTTGAGATGACTTCTATTATAAGTTTGAACTAATCTTCACTTCGAATATAATACAAGATCCATATCTGGAAGCTGACACAAAACACTAATATATAATGTTACTTATCACTACCTGAATCACATATCACTAGTTATTCTGACTTTCGTCATCATCCTTTAATATCACTGCTGGGTTGTTCTAATCACTGTATCTTATATGCAAGTCAAATATCTCTTCATGGAATACTGTAATGCTGATCAATTTATTCTACTCTATTTTTTTGTGGTATATTCCTTTTAGTGCCCTCACATAATGATGTGTTGCATTCTTAGTAATTTTTGAGGCTTATAACATCATATTAAAATTATCAGAATTTGCCATTACGCTTTGTAGTGATGACGTTACATTGACATACTCTCTTCGTTATTGGATCGATGCAATTTGGTACAATTTGAACATGTTGGGCGTTTTTTTTAAAGGGTATTTTAGTTGTTACTTGTTCAAGGACAAACCCGTAACATGATTCTCATTTCTTAAGCTGATTGCAATGAGTAGTGTAAATCATAATGCCTCTTAAATTATGTGGTAGATCTAGGAGAGTCTTGTATATTGTTTACCCCACTGTCTGATAGACATAAGGGCAAGATCTATGGAGCAATAGCTCCTTTGCCAAAGGGAAACTTTTATGCAAACATCCTGTCAAGGAATTCCAGGTATGTGTGGTTCTGGAAGCATTTTATATTTATCATAAAATAATTATTTTATCATGAGGTATGTTGTTGGATAGGGTACAAACAATAGTGCTGACTATCTGGCTCTATGGTTTCTTATGAAATGTGCAGTGGAAAAAGGCATGTATTCCCTACAAGTGTTTAGACTCTAGAGAATCAAAGATGCTAATGGAACGGGAAAATGGTAACTGTATAATTGATAATTTGGTTCTTGTTCCTTTTGTAAACAGGGAACTTGATGTAAAAACAAATTTACATAGATCTCTTTCTCTCATATTCATAGGGAATTCAATTCTAAAGCAGACGGGTTATTTAAAGAAGCTATTTGATTACAGGAAGGGACCCTTTTCTGTGAAGGATTTCAAGTATGGAGAACTCCATCACGAAACTGTTTCTTCTCCAGTATTAACTTCTTCAGAGGAGTTTTTTTTCTTTGCAATACTAAAATGGCAATTTATGGGGATGGAAAGGCATAAAATCCTCACGTATGTACCCTTTTTGGTGTTTTAATGCACATTCTGGGGTCTTAATTGATACAGGAAGAGTGTAACTATTGGGAATATATGACAAAATGGAATTTGTGATATTGTATCTAGTCCTTAAGGCTCAGCAAGATCTGAAAAGACAGTACTATGTATATTCTAATTTCAACCTTTGAAATATCAAATTAAAGTATTTTGATGGAGAAACAAATGTCTCATTACTTTCCATATCATAACACATGTACCCAAAATAGATTTAACTGGGAATTAATATTTGGAAAATACAAAAGGACTCATGTTGGAATTCCTTGCCCTTCACCAGAAGCTAAGGTAAGGGGGCAAAACTGATTGAAGGCAGTTTCTAGACATAGATAACCATAAAGCTTGGCATCGCACGATTTTAATTTTTGTACGAGCAAGAAAATGGGGAATTATCACATGAATATCATCCCTGTCCTTGAAAATTATAACAATGAGGCCGATCAAATGACAAATGAAGTTCACCATAGCTGAAGGAATGTTGAGGATCTGCCAAAACAACTTCATGAATGTCACAATCTAAAACATTCCTTAACCATGAGAAAATAAGAACTCTACATCATTGGTTGAATAATTTCTTATCCCTGCATAAATATTCCTCAGAAAATAATAAACAGAGGCTACTCCAGGAAGAAGTATCTGGATTCTAGAACATGACAATGACATGGTGGAGAACTATAACACCCTAGGTTCCACTGCTCTCTTAGCCTTTCAAAGCCATTGATAGAGAAATGAGGGATTCGAAGGCAACCTTGCAAACCTAGCCCTGAAACTGCAACCCTATAAACAACACTCATTTGTTAGTGACAAGGTGATAGTCGCTGCCAGTGACAACACCCAGTGTGTAACTTTGGGAGATTATATATCCCAAAGCATTAAGAGTGAAATTATATCATGTAAATAATATATTAAAAAGTTTGATAATATTTGGAGGTTGATTGCCAAAGAATAATCTATGGATTCATAACTATAATCCTTCTACTCTATCTAGTCAGTATAATGTTGCTTGAAGTGTCAATGTCATGATGGTGACCAAAAAACTATCAATTCTTAGCTTCTTTACTGGTTCAGATTTGAATTTAAAATAAATGTGAAACTAGATCTAAAAGAGTCCTCTCTTTTAGCCAAATCGATTTCAATATCTTGAAATTTTTGCTAAAATAGAACACTACAGTTATGTATCACTGAATTTATTCCCCAATAAGTTTGCAAGTGCAACAATACCAAAGAAAAAAAACAAGATGAGACTAGACAATTGTTTTGGAAAGGATAACAGTGTAATAGTTGTGGAAAAAATCATTTACATCTTCATCATGCTAGTACTACTATGGAAATGTAGAGTGTCGGAGTTTAGTCTCTCACAAGAAAATTAGAAGCAAGAAATACATACAAGATAAGACCATAGATGCTTAGGGAATTTAAAGAAATCAAAGATGAAAGTTTATTTTGCTTTTACAAGAATATCTCTCAACCAAGACTAGAACAATACAATTCCTTTGGACTTTGTCAACAGCCAGAAAACAAAGATATTATTAATACAAAATCTATCTCAATTAATCTTTGATTCTTTACACTAAAACAAAATGATGGGGATATTTAAGAATGCTTTTGAAACAATGGCCATGTAAAATTTTACAACTAAAATGTTACATCAGATGGGAAACACCCACTTTTAAAATGTTCTACTTAGGAGAACATTTGATTCAATCTTGTCTGCTAGATGTCAATTGAATTAACATTTTTCAACTACTTGAACTATATTGTAACTACAACTGTTGTTAAAAAAATGAGAAACTTTGTGTAATTACAATGAATGTGGCATAAATTTGCGAATGTGCAAACATATTCACTATAATTGTGTCCTGCACCAGAACTCTATTATTAAAATCAAACAAGCAAAGAACTTCCCACCTGTACCACAGTACATTGATCACAAATTTGACATGAGTAAGATAACCTATAACAACTACATGTTCTACTCGATTTGGTGTGGGATTTTTCTCTATGAGCCTCAAAGTCTCATCTCATCATCTAGTGCTCATCTTGAATATAATTTAATGCTGAGGACTAAGGAAATTGGACTTTTCCCTATCTTGAATTTGGCTACTACTATTCCAGGCTTCTATACATTTCTAGTTGCTTCCATTCCTTATTGTTGCCATGATGCCTTATGTTATGACCTATTGGTCCATTTGTAAATCATGTAGGATCAACAACAATACTGCTATGGATGAAGTCTTTTCTCGAATTTACCACAAGGTGGATTTTGGTTCCATTTTGTCAAATATGATTTGCAATCCCGAGTGGATGGAACTAATTGATGATGGAATTGATGATGATTGATTAAAGTGTTTGAAATGCACATGGTGGGTAACACCTTTCTAGTATATTAAGGACAATGTAAGCCTTAGACAAACTCATCTCCAAATCTAGAGACATAAAATGAACACCTAGTTAGGTATAGGAAGATACCCCTTATACTATTGTCACCTTTATAAGAGTGACCATCTGGAAAAAATTTATTGGACATATTGAAAGTCATGATCTTCTTTTTTGCATAGGTTAGCTTCTAGATCAAGGCTATAACAGAATATCCTCAAAATGTGAAGATTCTGGCTCATGTTGCTTCAATAAATTGAGACTGATGTTTGTTTGAACTTTGCACCAATATAAATATTTGGTTATGTTGTGGGAAACACAAGTACATGGTTGGTACCATCACCAAAAACATAGTGAAATGTGGAAACACATATGATATGGCCTGGAAACATGTTCCCTTATTTGGAAAGTTGTTTCTTATTTTGGAAATGTGAGATGAAATGCCATGTTATGATAGTGTTTTTCAATACGCTTATCATGCACTTCAGAATTTTCTTTGGATTTTATTGGGTGGACCCAAATTGGGTAATGCAAATGCTAATTCAAGGTGAAATTAGATGAGCAATGGAGGCATATTAAATAATACTCACCACCATCAGATAAGCAAGCTACAGGAGTTTTATGACATACAAATAAGTTGTAGTGATAGATGGGTATAGGAGGGAAAAGTTTGCCTAGAGAACTTGTCCACTTTCAAAGTGAGCTTTTTCCCTTGTGTACCCATCTGTCACTGGCTTATTTGTCTATCATAAACCTCCTGTCTTTATTGTGCGTTCTCGGGCCAATCAACCCTGTTTTATTGCCTTCTTCTAGCTGACTTAGGACATGTGTTAAGAGTCTCTTTCATCCACATATCAACTCCTGCTTTAGATTTTTCGTGAACATCCATGCATTAGCACCACTACAAGAAAGCACATTGCCTTCAAATATTGGCACAGATTTGTAAAAGAATTATACTCGATTTCAACACAGTAAAAAATGTATAATAAACAAGAAAAAAAACATATATTTTAGTCACCTTATTTGTGATACTCACCACTTGTCATAAATTAAAATGGATAATAATAAATATTAATATGAGGTTCATCACTCCACATATTTTTCAATCTGAATAAAAGAAATCCATATTGTACTACCGAAACTCGATTTCCAAAATATATCAAATATTTTCAGTCTTGGTTTTTGCCAATTTTCTTGCAGTACAGATTACAGAAATAGCAAGGCTATGAAATATTTATTAGGCTTATAGCTAATTTTAAATCTCACTAATTACAAAAATAGCAAGGCTACGAACAGATTCCTCTTATTTTATCTCATTAGGCTTATAGCCAATTTTAAATCTCACTAATTTGTTCACTAAACCTTCATTTGTACAAATTTGGGAACCTTCAATAAATCTTTCCAGCTGTATCATATTGTCAGCTGCCAAGCCTGATCACATTTAACTCTGTTTTCAATTTCTTAAGCTGCTCAAACAATCTTAAAGCTTCCTCTCTTTATTTGCATAAAGATTGTCGTTGTTCAATCTCAGCTTCAAACTCAGTTTTCCTTGCTTCTAGTGTGGCCTTGTGATCATCAATGAGCTTTTGGATCTCCTCCTACAATAATAGCAAGATTTTTATGGAATCCCATAAAAAATTAAAAAAAATAAAACAATATCTGAAATCAGAAGATAATTACAATAAAGAGCATGATACTAAACTAAGAATAAGGAACTGGAGCAGCTGGATCCTAGACAAAGTGCTTGCGTTGATTAATAGTAAGCAAGGTAAAGTATTCCCCTATTAATCTTATTTCACATCGGAATACAATAAATGCATGATGCTATAATGCTTAAAATAAATGTTCCAATTTAATAAATCATCCACAGATCATTTTTAAAAGAAACTCACATTCTCCATACTGACAAGTTTTTCTTGTAAGGCATATAGCTCTTCTTCTTTCTCCTTAATAACAGTTTCTCCTATAGCAACATATTGCACAGGGGAGGAACAAGTCACCATTGACATAGTGAGTTGTGTCAAATTCAGCATGCATCGGTCAAGTTAATGTTGAATAGTCATGTACCTCATGTTTAAACCATTTTCTTTGATGAGGTGAGTTTGACTTTAAGTACAATCCCAACTTTGCAAACTCTCCTTTATATATATATATATATATATATATATATATATATAGTGTTGTAATTGTAATCTTGTGATCAAAATCAAGGGTTTCTGATGCTTGTCATTAAATATTGAATACTTGCTACATCCTTGAGTTATGCTAATGAAAGTTCCAATGGTCAACCTAACTTCTTGTAGTGATTCTTGTCACAAGGGAGGTCTGGTCTTCAGATACCTAAAAAATTTCTTCCTTTAATAATGCTCACCACTTGTTATTCAAAGTAAAAAATTGATTCTTCTAGAAACTGAACAAGGATCGATAAGCACGATGCTAAGAAGATCAAATTGTGACTGTATATATGAATGCTGACACTATTGAAGGAACGTGATTGTGAAGAAAATCAATACGACCCAAAATGATCAAGATCATTGATATTTTAGATGGAGGATATTGCAGCTACCCCACTGCAACACCATTCTCGAATAGGATTCCTGACACCATATATAGGGAATATTATTGTTTTGTATACAATGCAAAACTGAATGAATATAGACAATATGAATAGAGCAGAGAAGCCATATCTGAACTGATGGATGCACTTCCATATATTCATGTACTGTACCATAATTCATATACAAATGATGAAATTGAGGTCAAGCTTATAATATTGTAATAGAAATACCATATTGCAGTTGTTGCACAGTGAAATCCATACACAAATTTGAGAGTATATAGGAATGGGTTATACCCATTATTGCCAATATGGGAAACTCTACCAATGTAGAGTAATATGAGAAACTCATATATGACTGAAGCAAGACAAAATGTCATAATGCAAAAAATCATACTAAAGCATATGCCATATGAAATTATAGGAAAATCATACCAAGACCATAGCTATTTAACGAACATCCAATTATTTCAGAGGTGCAGTATCAAGAGTGAAGATCTGAGAGACTTCCTTGAAAAGTAAGCTTTTTTAACCCTGCTTCAAATCATTGTGAGTTTATGACCAACTATACTTCCCCTTATTTTGTTCAACTAGAAATTCAAAGCATGGTTGGAAGGGCTTTAAGGCTCCTCCTCAAGCCTCCTACAATTCACGTGTTTGTGACATCAAGGTCTTCATATATAACAAAATATGTACTTGATCTTAACTGCACTATACCTTAGGATGACTTCAGCCTAAGCTAGGCCTCAAAACGGACTTTTATGAGTTGTTGTAGAAACAATCCCTTCTCTGTGGCCTAGAGCAGAATGATAATCTCCTTCTAGGATAATCTCACACATGTGGCTTAGACCTACAAGAAATACGCCCCTAAAACAGAGAGAAACTCCTTCCTCTATTTATTATGAAAATAAGTATATTATATGGATGATATATAAAAAATTAAAATAGGATGTCTTAGGTATCAATGGAAATGAGATGGAAATCCTTGGAACTCAAAGAATACATTAAAATATCAGAAATTCTAGTGAATGTGGTAGTCATTAATTTTTATTAATAGGACAAAAAATCCATGGAAATTATTCAAATGAATTCAATAGCACACAAGAATACATATTGGAAAATATTCACATGAATCCCTATGGTTCATATGTAAACTATAAAGATTGGATAACCTTGAATTCAGAGCAAGACACTCCTTAATACTAAATAGGTTGGTAATAAATTTCCAAAGCATCTAAAAGTAAATACCTTACTCAATCTTGATGACAAACCAATGCGGGAAATATAAAAATAGCAATTATTTGAAATCAGTCACTGCCTTGCATTGTATTCAAATATAATCAAAGAAACAATGTTGACTATAAACCTTGAAAATTGATCTTGATAACTGAATAAAGTTATCCATAACTTCATAGACAATTGGGAAAAAGTTCTTGATTGAATAAGAAAATATACAAAAACTAGGATAAAAATTCTACAAAAAAGGCAGGTGAATCTCCTTGTACACTCTCAGATATTTTTTGAATACCATAGCAACGAAGAAAGGGTAAGAGGTTACCATGGTTTAATGTAGAGTCTCTGACCCAGAGACTACAGGATCTCCTTGAGGCTCAATCTGCATCATGTCAATATCCTCTATACCCTGAAAAGTAGAAACCAAAGTTAACAGTCAAGTTTGCAAAAAGAAATATAATAAACACTATAAATATGCTTAACGAAAAGTATCAATACTTGTGTCACGACTGGAACCTCAGAAGGAATAATATCTTCAGGTAGCCCTTCATGTGTAGCGCTAACCTGAAAATTCCATAATGTTAAGACTCGTACCAATAAATTTATGTGACATAAATTCAATTTCAATTTGACATACAAAAATATAGATAGATAGTAATGAGTAATGGTTGTGGCACCTATACATGATCATGTCCATGATCTACAGAATGAGCATGAGGGGAAAGGAAATGTTGTTCTAGGAATGTTGTAAACTGCATAAGTTAAATAAATATATTGGCGTCAGTTTTTTGAGACTAAATGTATATATACATCAAAAAAAACATGTTAGATCAAAACCTGTTTGTACATACCTCACCCATGGTGAACATTTTTATTGTCCTGGATTGCTCATAGAGGTTTCTACATGAGGCTGCATACTCAATAAGCTCATCTCACTTCATATCCCTCAACACATCATCTGGGATACTCACAAATGGATGCCCTTTTGCACTAGATGAAGGTTGGCTCGTCCCTAAGCCGACTTCCACCCCTCCTAAAGCAGCTGCAATATGTTCTTGTATCTTATCCCTCATTTTTGATGCAACACTAGAGATAAGGGCTAACTCCTCTGGAAGTGTAACTACCCTAGGCGGTCGAGCTGCTAAACGAGGTGTTGGAGGCATAAACCCAACATCTCGCATAGCATCAAGTCGTTCATATGTAAGAAATTTTCTAGCTCCATAAAATCTGGACCCAGTATCTATATAGTTAGGGTCCATGTGCTCTCGGAATTGAGCAAACAAAATTCTAACAAAATATTGCGGCACCTCATCATTATTTGGGAACTTCCCGTATGCATACATGAACTTCTCATAAATATGGGGTGCAATAATAGGATCATTGAATCTTGCAATCTTCAGACGTTTTTTTTCTTCAGGCCGCAAGTTAAATAGTGACAAGGCCACTTCTTTAGTGACCTTACTTTTGACTTCATTGTAGGAGTGGATACCAATCATTGATTCTCTCCTCCTACGCATCATGTCAAAAAAAACTTGGGTTGATGGTCCAACCCCACGATAAGTCTCTATCAAACTCTCCAAATTGTGCAAAAAAATTTGGAGACAATTTCGACTAGGGGCAGAGAGATTTCAACTTTGCAATTCATTGCGCAATCTCATGGAATGCTCCCTCATCCCATCAACAGTAAGTAAGGAGATGGTATATTCCCAAGGCATCTGCTCAGGAATATCACCGGGATGGGTGTAAAGGGGATCATAGCTCGGATTTCAAGCAAAATCATGAACCCTACGACCTCTACCCCTAGGAGGGCAACCACCACCACCTGTAACATGTTAAATTATTGCACATATTAAAAACTAAATAATTTATAAGGAAAATTTGTATTTTAAAAACTTGTTTGGTAATTTGAAAATACCTGCTGGAAAAACTATCTCTTCCTCTTCATTCATACTATGGTCCCCTGACGAGGAATGAACATGTTTATGACCCACTGTACAAAACATTAAATTGTTAGAATTTGGGTACATGAGTACCACAATAAGTTTGAAATTAAACATACATCTAACAATAAATTTTCATTTAGATTTTACCTGGAGAAGTATCCAATTGTGGGGTGAATCCCACAGGCTGAGACATTGTTCTCCTTTTCCCCTCACCAGCAATAGGGCCAACCCCAACTCCAACATTTTCACCTATGGAGCATAATGTTTTCACATTAAACACATGTCATTTGGAAAAAAAATTCACTTGTTCAACATTGAATATAACGCAAAATTGAACATTTTAACTAGCAATTGATCTAATGTGTACCTATGCCATGTATAAGACCCTCATTCATACCATGGTCCCCTGGTGAGGAATGAATGTGTCTATGACCCACTATACAAAACATTAAATTGTTATAATTTGGGTACATGAGTACCACAATAAGTTTGAAATTAAACATACATCAAACAATAAATTTTCATTTAGATTTTACCTGGAGAAGTATCCAATTGTGGGATGAATCCCACAGGCTGAGACATTGTTCTCCTTTACCCCTCACCAGAAATAGGGCAAATGGGAACATGTCCTTGGGGTGCCTCTTGTTCGATTCGCTGACTGGGTGAACGAGTCGGACGAGTGCGTCCACCTGTGCAGGACAAAAAAAAATCACATTAATCAATTTTTCACAACGAACAATAAATATAACCTACTTGAAAACATGACATAACTAAACAACCAATGTACTTGATAATCCTCCTCTCATGGAGGCGTTTCTGTAGGGCTCCCTTGATGCCATGGAGGGGTCTCTATAGGGCTCGCCTGCCCCTCATAAACAAATTGGAAAATAAATTATCAATCGACAGTTGAATGTCATCAACCAATGGATAACAAGTACTATATAGGTACTATGTGTGAATGCATAGGCATGTTGAAAAGTATAACTAGATCGGTCTTCATGTTGACTATGTAATTATATTCTTATGTAAAGAAGAATTCAAAGTAATATTATCTAAAGACTAGGAACCAAGCTTTCCTAGGACTGGTACAGAAGATTACAAAAAAGAAGGCTTTATCATCATTACAACCAAGATCTAATCCTTACCCTTGAAGAAGATCATTCAAAGAGAAATCACCAACACATCTTTTCTCCACCATTGAAGAAATCAAGATGAAGACTTTATCTTCACTTATCAATTAAGTATCTTTCGTCTTGTTGAAGCCTAGAAAATCTCTGCTTCAAACATTGGGGGAAAACCACCCGGTCGGGACCTTAAGACAACTCCTTTTCCGTTTGGGATGGTGGCTCCGACTGGATTTAAAGGACCAGTTTCCTTATAACTAAGTGGATTGAATTGGATGGGTGAAAATGGGACTAAATTAACAGACTGGATTTAAAGGACCAGTTTCCTTATAACTAAGTGGATTGAATTGGATGGGTGAAAATGGGACTAAATTAACAGAAAATAAAACTATCTAATCTAAACTAAATGCTGATAAAGAAATTCTAATTTTAACCCGGGTGATTATATATGAATACAACTTACGATTATTTCAATCTAATAATAACCATGGAAATGTATTATTAACTAAATTGAAATGTGCAGAAACGAATAAAGATAACTCTGTTTAATAAATTAAACAGAGTTATATTAGCATATTGCATTCATCATTATATACCATTCATATATGTCTATAAATGATAATATTCCAATTATACTCAGAAATGATAATATAAAAAGGAAATATTATGAAAATCAAATATATAAATGATAGCAAATTCTTCAAATGAATACCATATAATAGAGACAATCAACAATGAACAGATAAAAATACCTCATTCATCTTGCAGACTGTCAAACGAAATGTGATACTCTGATCTAGTAACTCCGATGTAAAATTAAATCCAAAGGCACAAAAATGCGACACTTCAAAGATAATTTGAGCACAAAAATCACCAGATGTGATCTTTCATATAAATATAATAAGGAATGAAGTACAGAAATGTTAGCTCCAAATCCCAAAAATATTACAACTTCCGATCCCTCTCTCAATGCATGAGAGGGATTTAAATAATAAATTACATAACAAAATCCTAATACTACTGCTACAATCTATCAAATTAAAACTGAAATGCTATTTTGAATAAAACTGATTCATTGTTTTTCTCCCTTGAGAGGGATTTAAATAATAAATTACATAACAAAATCCTAATACTACTGCTACAATCTATCAAATTAAAACTGAAATGCTATTTTGAATAAAACTGATTCATTGTTTTTCTCCCTCGCTTGATGAAGCCAAATTGCAAATGTTCAACATATCTCGGAGTCTTGGTGGATGACTCATCTCAGAATGCAACTGTCCAGCATAGGTGGCATCAGAAAATTCTGGAATTAGACAATCGACAGCGTTTGATAGAAGTTTGATAGCCGTCTGTTGATTGTTTGGCTTGATCAAATGAGTCCACATACTATCCCAGGATATCGTTTGAAGTTTGCCGATTTGTTGACTTTTCCTTTCCATTTCTTCTCTCCCCCTGTCTTCAGTTTCTTTTATTTTTGGCAAACTGCCAGGAACACAGTCTGAAATGAGATTAATTGAGTATAAGCTGTCATTTATGAATTGCGTGAGATTATTCATTATATTTCTGGCCCTTGATATTGCTCTATCAGCTTTCATTAATTGATGTTCCCATTCTCTAAACAAGATTTCTTTGTGTTTTTCCTCTATCCTAGGAAGATTTGCTTCTTTTCCCTTTTCTGTATCCTGCCAGTTGAGAAACTCAGAAATCTTTTCATCGGCATCATCTATTTCTTGTCTAAGAGTTATGATAGTTTGGATTAAAGATGAAGTAATACCACAAAAGGGTTCTGCTTGTGACAGTTTTGAGCAAAATTCAATTAACTGTTGAGTCAATAATTTATTAGCCTCAAGGGCTTCTGATTTGAATTCATTTAACTTTGGGTAATCTTTAAACTTATCCAAAGTTGCTTGAAATTCCTTTTCTTGAATCATTTTTTCCTTTTCCTCATTTTGTAACAGACTCTGTAACTTAGAAATTTCTTCATTTAGCTGCTTTTGTTTGCCTAAAAGCTTTTCATCAACCTTCTTCTTCTCTTCGGCAAGCTGTTTCTCCAATTCTTTAGACCTGAATGTCTGATCCTGTAGTTGTTGTTGCAATTGGCTGATCAGTTGCTGATTCTCCTTAGCTTGTTCTTCCAATGAAGCTATGTGAAGATCTTTCTGAGTTATTAGTTGAGAAACTTCTACAACTTTATCCACTGTTGCAGCACTATAAGCTCCTGTATACTGGGACAATTTCGTAAGGTCTTCAAATGGATTCATTTCATTGTTCTTATAAACAATATTCATAAAATCCTCTGATGGAGTAGAAAATATACCCTGTTCTGTTTTTCTTTTCTTTCTTTGTCTTTTGACAACAGCCTTATGTTTAGGGCTGTAAAATACATCCAAAGGAGGGATCTCCTCACCTTTTAATACAATATGCCCTGTAGGATGTTCAGGAATGATTTAAACATCCTGCTCTATTTGTTCTTCACCTTTATCCCGCAATCCAAGCTGTTGAGCAAACTGATCATATTGATTTAATAGCTGAGAAGAAATATCAAGATTAGTGGAAACCATAATCTCCTTAGTTATTTCTTTTCCTTTCTCTTTATCTATGCTCTGCTTAGTGCTTTTGTCATCCGATCCATCCTTTTGATTATGCACCTCATCATTGATATTTGTGCATTTGTCTGTCATTTGAGCAGTATTTCCCTTTGGGGCATCAGGTTTGTCAATAGTGACCACTTTTTGAGTATGTACAGTCGGCTGGTTGACAGCCGATTGTGTAATGATTTTGCTGGTAGATGTTTCTACTAGCGTTTGGCCGGATGTACCTTTTGTCTCTGATTTTTGGATTTGAGTTCTCAGCTGGTCCAGAGGTACTCTCAACAATCTCTGGCTTCTAAATAAGAGAAATTTATTTATTTCCTCCTGTTGAAATCTTGACCAAGTCAAAAATTCGAGGAAAATTATCTAATGAAACAAACAAATCATCGAACATATCTGGTTCATGCTCAAAACGAGCAATTGAAACTGAAGCAGTGACATCAAATGCTATCTTTTTTTGATCATATTGTCTTCCAGGAATGGTTGCAAATTTACAACCTCTTATCTTGAAGACTTCTTTTTCTGCATGCTTGAAATCATTTAGAGTGAAATGACCACAATTAAGTGGGAATTGAGGCCACATTCTCTTCTTACTGTTATTCAAAGACCTGGATATACCTTCAATTGTCAATTGATAAGAAACTTCTTGAGCGATAAGTTTGTCTGGAACAAAAAGCGGAAGAATATGCGGCTCCACTATACTACCAAAAACCCTGATGTAAGTAAATGTTTCCTCCCCAAACCAATCTCTGATTGCAGACAGGTCGGCTTTAGCTTTATCAGAAAACCTAGGAGGAAAGCGATTGAAAATGGTTTGGAAAACAGGGATGAGGAAACCATGACAGATTCTATATACATTAGCTTGGAAATGAATCTTCCAAAGCAATTTATGATAAATATGGATTGGAAGAGCGTCTTTGGGAGTCCATTTCCATCCAAATAAGGGAAATTCGGAATTGAAACAAATAGCATCAAGAATATAGGCACAAAAGAAAAAGGGAGTAGAATTTCCAGCAGTTTTTTCTTGTCTGTATTCAAGGATCCTATTGGCCATTCTATCAGAAAGAATAACAGCCCAATCCATAATATCGGAATTCACAGCAGCTAGGATTAATGGGACCATTTGTATAGAAAACCTAGCTGAATTATCATTGCCAAATAACCTACACATCATGGCAGCTGCATAGCAATATGGAGGCAGAAGAGAATCTACAGAATACATACCGGATGCTTCATTTCGGTGCTTCTCTGGGTTTTTCCTCCATTCTTTGATAGGGTCGGATTGGACTTTGTTATTATCAATAAAATCTTTGATAAATTCCTTGTTATACACCTTCTGTGGGTCTGGAAGGTGGTACATTACTTTCAAGTCTTCTGCTTTAAACGAGCCGAAAGGCACTCCAGATGCTGAAACAAACGTTCTATCTTGTATCTTTACACTGTCGATAACCCATCGGACTACATCATAGTAAGGCATGATGCTCGATCTGGCTGCAATTCGATGTAGAAATGAATTTGCAAGTGTTCTTTCATTGATGTCAGAGTCAGAATCCGAGCTATCCTCGTCTGGAACTGATGCCTTCTCCACTGTGACCTTGGGGTCTTCTTTTTCCAATAGGTTGTAGACTGTGTCCCATGTCATTTTCCCAAGACCTTGGCATGATGTATCTGTGACTAGCCTTGGCTTTATGGGCTTTTCTTTTGAGACCGTAGGAGTTTCGGCAAGCTTCACTGGTAGAGCAGTCTTGTTTCTTCTTCCTCTCTTTGACATTTCTGCGTCTTCTACCGCTTCCCTTTGTCTGTGAATGAAAGAACTTGTTGTTCTTTGGCTCTGCAAGACAATAAACTCTCAGTCGTGATCAACAAGCCACTCAAACGGAATGATTTATGAACTTATGGTTTTCATTTATTTGTTTTCGTATATTGCGTAAATGCTCCTTTTGGGTCACACTTAAGTATTTAAAACCAAATCATAAACCATATTCATTTGATTCGTTATTGAATGCCTTCGTACCAATAAAGATTTGGCGCTTGTGATATATTAATATATTCAACAAAAATCTTCGTATGCAAAATAGATGAATCGCATCGGAAGTTTTCGAATGGCAAATGAGTATCACAATACGTTTATCCCGATCGATCGATTGCGATTGCAGATCTTTCCGATCTCTAATGGTGGGGTCTACCATATTTTTTAAACAAATGTTCGATTTTCTTTTAAAAGCGTTTATTATCAAATGCACATCGGATCGGGGAATTTCAACTAAGCGTGAAGAGTTTCTTAAAGATTGTCCCGATTAATCGATTGCGATTGACCGCATCGCATCGGAAGTTATAATTAACTGTTTTAAACTCTTAGCGATTAAAATTTTCTGATTGGAATAATCGCATCGGAAGATTTGAAATGGGCATATGAAATTTCTTTTGAAGGTTATCTCCGATTCTCCGATTGCGATTGAACTTTTAACTTTGATTTGATTTTTTATGATAAGGCCTTGTATATTAGATCGGACCATAAGTTTTTTGAATGTTGAATCTGTTTAGTAATAATATGAAATTTTCCAAAACAATGAATTTTATTTCTAAGTGTTTTATTTCTAAAAAGAAAGGGACCCTATTTCTAAATTTTATTTCTAAAATTTAGAAAAAGGGAGGGTTGTTGTATAGTACAACACGTCTATAATCAAATTTTGTTTAAATGACTTTGTTTTGGCAGGGAGATCTATAAGATGGTTGGGTTACCAATATTCCTTGCATGAGGAGAATAGTCACATTCCTCGAAGAAAGTAAGGTTAAATGTCACTTAGACTAAATTTATACAAAATTGAGGTATCAAAGAATGAAGGGATATAGTCATAAGATCTTAAATGTGAGATATGAAAATGACGATAACGTGGACAACGTAACAAGGAGAGAGATTCTATAGAAATGTAGCCATAATTTTCAAGGTTCCTCCTCTAACTCTATAATTGTTATGGAACACTTTATACATGTTTCTCCCATTCATGAAAAGCATCCCACAGTTTCACTTTCAATTCCACAAACAAGAGAGTGTTGTTGGTTTTATTCCACCTTCCTCCACCACTACTAGTTGCACTCAGCACACCATTGAAACCATTTGAATAAGTACAAGGAATATGCTTATGAATACATGGCACCACATGGCACCATTTTATTGAACTTCATGAGAGTTGCAAGCACATGACTCATACTTCAAGCACCAAGCTTCAGATTTATAGCTGATTTATTTTTCCAAACCTTATATTCATCATTGCAATGTGATTATACTTCAATTCCGTGACTTATCTTTTGACACATGACATTAGATTAGATTCTACTTTTGAGTACAATGCCTTTCCTAATGATTAAAGTGATAGATTTCATGCAATAAGGTATCCAAGGTAACAGGAAAAATAGCTAGAAAATCTCTCTCAGAATTCCCACTATATCACAAAGATATACCATGACTGGGGCTTCACTACTTCAACTCAAAATTTGTAACAAAGACAAAAGAAAATAAAACCGACTTGTTCAATCTCCTAAGATTACTTGGTATTCGAGCTAGATTATGGTGAAAGAGTAGCCTTGAAGTCAAAATCATTTGGCCTAGTTCAAGAACACTTTTCATATGAAGGGTGAAATCATATATTGCTACAGTAGGTTGAAAATATGAAGGTGCCGTGAAAAAAAAATACCATAAGCAAATATGTTACGAGGAATTTCCTTTTTTGATTTGTTTCTCCTTGCTGCCAACAATGAATTTGTCAGTTTGGGACTAGTGCATTCTATTTTTAGTCGGGTGTACCCAATATTTTGATGTTGTTTGAACCATGAAAAATTGCAAGTATAGTTTTGAGTCACAATTGTACACTAATTGGTTTTCGTGGACATATGACTATTGAAAGAGTAGCACCAAATTTTTTAAACACATGACCAGAGCATACCCAAAATATCGAACTGTTAGTGAGAGTAGAGACTCATTATTTTTAAGGGGATGGAAAATTACAGCAACACCCTCTTAGATACACCCCACATAATATCTAACATGTATATATGAAATTTGAAGAATACCATGCACTAGAGACAAGGATTGGACACAACACACATATCCTCAATTTCCATGTTAAAATGTAGGAGTAAGAAACATACCATACCCCATAAAGCAAGATAGGACAACAAAATGATATATTTGGAGTGTTGAGGAAGGTATAACCATGACCAATTAGAAGACGAGCCCTCTAACATTATTTCTTAGGAATAAGATAAAATAACAATGACCTCCTTAAAAAATCCAAATAATTGTGAAAATGTTGTGAGAAAAAACCAACTTAATGTGAGAAAATTGTTCACTCCTCAATTTACATACAGATGATTAAAAAACCCAACTCACAATGTATACCATGTAAGAGGAATATAATAGTCAAGGTGGGTAGCTCTTCTCTCCACCACCACTAATTACAAATACCTTGGCCACCATGAGGTAGATCCCATGATTTTATAACGATTTGACAATAGAGAATGAAGCTAGGTGGGAAAACCTTTTAGAAAGTAGAGTAGGACTAGGAAATGACAAGTTTTGGTGTTGACATACTTGTTGCAAACAAATATAAATACTAAATGAATTTACATGAACTATCTCTAAAGTAACAAAACAAATAAATTATCACAAACAAATACAAATACTTGTGTAAAAATGAGTTTACTCAAGTTAAAATGAAAGTTGTTAATTATTATGTGGAATACAATACCTAATGAGTTCACCAAAAAAGAATTGCCAAATAAATGAGAAAATGCACTATGTATGTATTACATCAGTATCAAGACAATGAAACATAAACAACTGAAAATAATTCATGATTTCCACAAAGGTTGAAGAAAGTGAGGCACAAAAAACTGAGCTATTGGAGCTTGACCCCCTAATTTTGTTTTACTCCATACAAACAATCCAATAGAGAGAGATGCTATGTCATTTCTGCCTCTTTCATGATCTCAAATTCCTTTTTCTTCAACTGCACTTCCATGAGTTCGAATTCAAGTTTATTATTTTCATTTTCTAACTTCAGTCTCTTCAACTATATTTACTTACTCCTACAAATTATCGGCCCCTTAAACCCCTTCTTCTCAAGCTCAAGTTGTTGTGTCTGGACCTCCACTTTCAGCGTTTTCACCTCAAGAAGTTGTCTTTGCATCCATGCTATTCTTGTACTATCTTCTTCAACATCTTATCCATTTTCATCATTAGTTTTCCCATTTGCCTCATGATTCTCTCTCCCCTTAGGAGAAGATGACTACATACCATAATTTTCCAAGATATGTAGCTTGGAATAAGAACACATTTCTTCCTAGAATAAGTGATTGGAATCTATAATTTTCATTAGACCCTTTTTTGTCCCCTTAGAAATATGATCCATAGAATAAATGAGATGATGATTCTCAACAACCTTTGATGTGTCTCTTCCAAGCACATCATTTAGTGCCTTAAAATTCTTGTTCATGTCATTGAATTTATCTTTGCACTGGTGACAATAAATATGAAATCCTTTCTCCTTCAATATTTTGGAAATATATTTCCACTTTCCCTTCATCACATGACCACTAGACTTGTTCCTATTACATTCCTAAAAAAAAAAACAAACCAATTGAATCATAAGATTCACCATGTCCCCTCTCCATTTCATAAGTTTCCAATGGTCATCAATGTGAGGTCTAGATTTCATAAGTGGATGATGTTCATCAATTTCATCTTTATCTATTAAAATGAGACTATGATGTTGATGGTGATATTGGTGTTGTTGGTTCAGTTGTTGTGAATGATGGTCATCACTTTCATCTTAATCTCTGCAATTGAGACTATGATGTTTTTGGGGATCTTGATGTTGTTGGTTCTGTTGTTGTGAATGATGGTCATTGAGGACATCTCCAACCTTGTAGTAGACCTACTGGGAAAAGTGAAAATTGAAAACCTTTCCTCCTTGGTTCTCAATAACCATGTTTTTTTTTAACTTCGTTAAAACCCTAGACATTCCAAATGAAACAACTGTTTTTTTGGTGTTTCCTTTAAGTCTATTTCTAGTCTGAGCGACCAATGGTCTGAACCTAGACAAGGCAAGATGGTTTCCTCTATGAAAATATCCCTTTGTAAGAATTCTTTGGTTATGAGTAAATGAACTAAACAACTGGGTATTTAATGTATTTCACTCCTTTTGTTATTCCAAGAAAAATTACCATTAACCCTAGGTGTATCTACTAACTTCAACTTTTTTATAAGATTATTAAAATTGTTAGAAATTGGTTCAAGCCTTCATAGGCCTCCAATTTTTTTCTCTCATAGGGACTGAATGAGATTTAAATCCCCCCCTAAACCCATAATAGAAATGGGAAACACCTTTTATGAAATGAAATTTGACTTAAAAATTGTGGCATATCTAATAGCACTAGGGGTCCATATATTGTTGTTAAAGCAACTACGTCTTTTGTGGCCAAATATCATAATCATCCATTTATTATGTGTGGGCTTGCAACCAGTCTTTAAAGATAACCTCCTAGGGATTCCCCAAGACATCCAACCTGCGATAACTACCTTGTGCATCTACTGCCATGAATTGACAACCCTGCCAGCAAAAATAAAAATCTTTGTCAATTTATCCCCTGCTAGTTAGGTTTCTTTTAGAATAACCACCGTCAACATTTATTATTTTAATTGATCCCATAAATATCTTTGTTTTTTTTGCTGCTAGGTCCTCTAATATTCCATGTGAGGATTTTCATTGAGAAGGTTTTGAAATTGGGGAAAAATGGTTGGGAGCTCCATAGCTTAACCAGAGTTCACTAGCTCCTCTCCTGCATCTTGTATTGATTCTCGTTGAGATTTATGTCCTTTTCATTTCACTTCTCTATCCAAGTCCTTAAGTAAAATGATCCACAATCCCAAAAATTTCAACAGTTCAAGGAAGATGCACAGTTCAAGGCAGACAAAGGCTTACCTGGATCCTGGCGACAAAGAAAATAGCTCTTCAAAACGACAGCTACAGTCCAATAATTCGTGAAAATGACAGCTACAGTCCAAGAATTCGACAACTACAGTCCAAGAATTCATGAAAACGACAGCTACAGTCCAAGAATTTGACAGCTACAGTCCAAGAATTTGCGAAAACGACAGTGCAGAATGCCGGGCGAATGAAGAATTTTGGGCTTTTATTATAAGAATAAAACTCTTGGATGAGATTTTAAAAACCTTTCAGACGAGAGTTGAAAAAACTCTCGGACGAGAGTTAAAAAGCTCTCGTCCGAGAGTTTTTTTAACTCTCGTCCGAAAGTCTTCCTGAGAGTTTGTGTCACTACAACTCTCAGACGAGAAAATGCATAACTCTCGTCCGAAATATTTAAAATCTCTCGGACGAGAGTTTTGAAAAATCGTGGCCGAGAAATTGAGTTGACTATTTTCTCAGCCGAGAAATTAAAAATTTCTCCCGAATTCTAACCATCCGCCAAAAATTGTTTCCCAACTTCGGGATTTCACCCGATGATTGCTGAACTGAAACATTGGACTTGAAGAATGTAATTGGATTGACATCAATATACAAGCTAATTCTTGGGATCCTGGTCTATATCACTGGTGAAGTGATTCTTTTTGTGTTATTGTTTTCCTTTCATGTATGCCATTTTGTCCATTTAATCTCTGATAAAGAACAACAAGCATAGAGTTAGGATTTACTGTTTACAGTACCATTCTCTGACTGATAAGATTTATCTCAATGTTTTCCTCCCAATTGTGTGTTTAAGAATGACTTAAGTTAAGTGTAAACATTGTCAATGAATGTTGGTTTGCCCCTGTCTTGCTATGCAAAGCTTGAAAGGAAGTTCTTGAATGTTATTTTCATTATATACTCAGTAGAGTTAGACTAGGAAAGTTTATGGTTTGCCTTTTCTTCTAGTTTCTTTCTCCAAAGGTAATTTTGAAAGTTTCCCTAAAATTATGCTGAAAGCAGTTTAGATTTAAAAGTATCTTATCTGATCTTAGGATACACTTTGTTTTTCTTATATGTTTTCATCCCTTCTGAAAGTAATTATGTGGATTACTATATTGTTTGTCGAATGAGTTAGCTTTAATACGAACTTGTCCAAAGAAGTCTATGGTTAGCCCTGTCCTTTGGTTGGTTTTAAACAGTTACTTAAAAGGTTTTCCTTGTTTGGAAAGACTGATAAATCCTAGTTGAAATTATTGTCTTTTTCCACCCCTTCAACACTTTTATTGTTCCATTCCATCATTTTATCTAAAAGATCTTGTGATATAGATGACTTGCCCCTTGGAACACTCTTGAAATTGTTGCACAATTGAACCCTTTTATGACTCCATATCCCAATGGACTAAAAGCCAGCGTTATATCTATCCTATCAGCTAAAGCTTGTTCTGATTGCTTGCAACTTCACACCTTTGAAACTCTTTAATTTTAGGACTTTCCACTCAACCAAAAATCATGCTCAACCATCCAAAACCAAATCAAAACCCTTTCTCTTAATAACTAGCCTAATATCACACATAAAAGCCTTAAACACAAATCAATCTTTGCACTTATAGAGAGATCCCTCTCTGGATTAAGGAGGGCTAGATCCTAGAGTCCCAAAGTGGTTCAAGTGTTCTCTCCATAGTTCTGGTCTCACCAATCTGCTGGAATTATGGGGAGCTAACATTTCTGGCGACTCCACTAGGGAATTTTGAGTTAGTGAGATTCTAAGTACACCTTAATACTCCCGAAAAGCCCTTGATTCAAGAACATTGTTCAAGTGAGTATAAGTAGCCTCTTCAAGCACTACCAAACAAATGGTAATCATGATAAAACTTATTTGAATCAGTGTCAAACTAAGGAAACCTTATGATTCTCCTAAGAGCTTGTCAAACCTTGAATGATCAGCTAGCTTAGCCATAAGAGTAAACTCTATTTGTATCATCACCGTAGCTAAGTGTTGAAACAAATTTAGGACACTCTTAGAACCCAAAATACTAGAAAAAACTTAGAAATACCCAAAAATATTTTAGATTGGTATTCAAATAAACATGGCGGTGGACCATAAAACCTTTTACCTCCAAAAGATCTAAAAATTTCCACCTGGTGACTCCACAATCCTAAACAGACATTAATACTCCACTGGGAAGACCCATTATTGTCATAACATCATTTAAACTCAGTTAGAGGACTTTAGGATTAAATTTTTCTTGTTTAAATATTAGTTAGCCTCTTAAAGATTGTCATATTTGGTTAAACTTTTCTTGATTAGTAGGGTCTGAACAAAACAACATAGTGGCTCCTAGAAAGATTCATACTAGAGCCTACCTTGACCCAAAACCTCTTGAGATAGTTGATAACCCTGAAATAATCCTTAGGAAGTCTCCTGAGGTTAAATCTTCAACTCTTTTCAGATCACCCTTTAGAGCTAATTCTATTCCTGAAAACCTTGCAGCTCTACAGGAATCACAAGTTGACTTAAGAAATCCATTTAGAACTAGGTCGCTTGATGATTTAGATTAGCTAGATTCAGAGTCTTGACTTTCATCACCTGATAGAAGTAAACATCCTGGTAGTATAGAAACTACACCACCTGATTTACATTTCCTTCAAAATTTAGGTGTCTCTCATCCAAGGTCCACTCAGCAATCTATTGTTGGTCCATCCACTTCTGCTACCCATACACCTATTGTTCAAAACACTCCACTTCAACCCACTTTTCCTCTTTTCAATCCACCACTTGTAAAACACCCACTGTTTCCACAACCTCCTATCATGGCAACATGGTATGCCCTGTTGGTCCTTCCTTTACCATTAGTCAATATTCCACAGGACTATCAGCCCAAGATACCATTATATGATGCCAGTAATGCTACTACTGCTTCACAACATGTGGATAAGATGAATGACTACTTTGACAGAAATGAAATTGATGATGAAACTGTCAAACTTAGACTATTTGCTCAGAGTTTAGGGGGAGAAGTAAGAAAATGGTTCAAAGGCTTAACCACTCATAGTATTAATGATCTCCAAGCCTTCCATCAGATATTCCTAAACAAATGGGAAGTAAGGAAAAACCCTCTCCAAATACTTTCTTATTACAAGAATCTCCAAAGAAACGCTGGGGAAAGTGTACAAGCTTATTGCACTAGGTTTAATAGTGTTTATAATGCCCTTCCCCCAGACTTAAAACCTCCACAAGGCTCAGCTTTAAAAAAAATTCCTGAAGGATTTGATCCTAAGATGGCCTATCAACTGAGAGAGAGAGATCCTTTAACTCTTGAAGATATGCAAAAAGGAGCTCTTGCTGTGGAAGTTAATTTAATGGAGAAAAGAGCAAGAATGAAGAATGAAAAGAGAGTGTCCTTTAGAGAGGAATCCACACCTTCCACATCTAGCTCAAATATGGAGAGAATGATGGAGGAGATGATGAAAAAGATGAGCATACTTGAGAGAGCACAAGCCAGTCAAAACCAAACTACTCCTCAAAATAGAAATCAGAACCAAAATCAGAATTTTAGGAGAAACCAGCCTAAAAATAGACCAAGGGAGGATGATCAACATATCACTCCTCCTTTTCATAAAAATTATGTGAGTGAGGTTGAAGAAACATTAGAACAAGCAGAGGAATATGACATAAATATGTTGGGAGTAGATAATGATGACTTTGAAGTTCATTACAATAGGAAACAAGGTCTATACACACCTTATGATGACAAAAGACCAGAGGATGAATATTACTATCAGGAAATGGAAAAAGTCATCATAGAAACCACAAAGGAATATGACCTTAGAAGTAAAAGGAATCTGGAAATCCCAAACAACAAAACCTCTGACAAAACTGCACAAAACAACACTGTAAATAAACCCAAAATTACAAAACAGAAAAATAAAAAAGTAGCTGGAAATTATGATAAATGTAAAGAGAAAGGCACTCAAAACAATGCAAAACAGAGTGCAGACCTTAGTAGCACTAATACCTCAGCTAGTGCTCCTATTAAGACAATTATAACCAATGTAAATAGAGGGAATCAACAAACTGATTTTGCTGATAGAGTGGAAATTAATAAGGCTAAAACAAACACTTCAAAGAATCAGATGCCTTTTAGTTTGGAGAACGGAATTTCCAGAATCAAAATCTATGTTCCTCTTACTGAACTAGCTGCCCAAGATGTATATAGATCTCAAATTTTGAAGGCGTTAAACATAGAAGAGAATAATGACACTGTCAATATTAACGATGACTAGCCAGAGCTCATTTTTGGTCCTAAGATTGAAGGTAGATATCAAGAAGGACCTGTTACTCCTTTTTATGTTAGTTTAAATGTTCATGACAAAATTTTGCACAACACCATGCATGACTCAGGGGCCTCTCACAATTTAATGCCCAAAGCTGTAATGGTGAGCCTAGGCCTTGAAATCACCAGACCTTATAAAGATCTTTACTCCTTTGACTCAAGCAGAGTGAAATGTTTAGGATTAATCAAAGAAATCTGTGTTAACTTAGCACAAATCCCAGCCAAATGTTTAGTAATGGATATTTTTGTGGCTGATGTACCCCCAAAATATGGTATGCTGTTATTAATATCTTAGGGAGATAAGTTACAAGGAACCATGCAGATGGACATGACATATGCAACCATCCCTGTTTTCAATCAGACTAGAAGACTTAATAGGGAGTCTCATATGCAATACATGGTTACCAGCCAAGAGAGACCGCAAAACTCTCCCCTTTATTCTGTAAATACATGCCTTGAATCATTTATCCTTTTTAATGATGAAACATTCACTGAACAAGTGACCTTAACTAATTTAATGGCAAATAGAGAGGAGGAGGGAGACAACACAGAAGTGTCAAAACAGTTTGCTACACTTGAAAACTACAGCAAACCAAACACATGTCTAGAGCTACAAACCATCCATCCTTTGCTTTTAAACCTTGAGAGTCAAGAAAGAAGTCGTCAACTCAATGAAAAATCTTAGTAGTTAAAACAAATTCAACAAAGTGTTGACCTTCAAGAACAATCCGAAAGCACGTTAGTTGAAGAGGACAGTAACCAAATTGCTGAACCTGAAACTAGTCCTCTGTGGAGTATGAACTTCGATGGGTCTTTCACTAGGAGCAATGCTGGTGCAGGAGTCTGGATACACAACACCGAAAATAACCACATGGAAGGCCATTCCTACAGATTAAATTTTCAGTGTTCGAATAACATAGCGAAATACGAATCCCTTCTTTTAGGCTTACACTTGTTGAAGAAATTAGGAGCCAAGAGAATTAAAGTGCATGGGGATTCAAAGTTAATAATTAGGCAAGTGAATGGGGAATACAATGCCAAACACCCCAGACTTAGAGCCTACAAGAATGATTTCATGGATTTACTAAAAAAATTTGAGGAATCACAAATGATTTTTGTCCCAAGAGAAAAGAATATTCGTGCCCACAGTTTGGCTTTTGTTGTTTGAACATGTTTAACACCATTTGAAACCAAAAAATGTACAACTCAAATTAAATTCAAACCAGTTGTCCCTGATAACGAGAAATATTGGCAAGTGTTTGATGGAGACAAATAAATAGATGACTTCCTGCAATCCAGAAATGGATTTGAACTACCAAGTTCAGATTCAGACTATGAAACAAACTGCCCTAGTGAAGAAAATCTACTTAATGAAGAAGAAGAGTCTCCAGAGATAGCTGATGTAAATCTATTGTCTAACAAACTTGAAAACAAAAAAGAAATGGTTGCAGAGTTAGAGAAAGAAGACTTAGAGACTTTGCAATCTAACAATCAAAGTTTGCTAAAAGGTCTGGTCCCTTTAGAAGAGTTGTTTTATTTCAACGATGTGGCCAAGAAGCCAAAGCTAGAGCCTGTGGAAAATGAAGTTGAAGAGTGTAATATAGGTAGTGAACTAAAGCCAAAGATGATCAAACTGTCTAAAACTTTACCAGCTCACATCAAGTTGAAATATATAGAGTTTTTTAAAGAATTCTCTGATGTTTTTGCATGGAGTCACGAAGATTTGAAATCCTATGACACTGAAATAATTTAGCACAAGATACCTCTCAAGGAAAACCAAAAGCCATTTAAACAAAAACTACACAAAATAAACCCTGTTCAGTTACCTTTGGTCAAGAAGGAAATCAAGAAAATGTATGAAGCTGGTATTATTGTCCCTATTAGATATTCAGAGTGGGTGTCTAATCTGGTGTCAGTTAGGAAGAAAACATGAGAGATTAGGCTTTGTATTGACTTTAGAGATTTAAACAAAGCCTCATTGAAGGAAAACTACCCTTTACCCAAGATGGATCATATTTTACAAAGTGTAGTTGGTTCTAAAAGAATTTCTTTGCTAGATGGCTACTCAGGATATAATCGGATTTTAGTACATCCTGATGATCAATTAAAGTAAACTTTCACTACACCTTGGGGCACTTTCATGTATGTGAAAATGCCCTTTGGTTTAATGAATGTTGGTGCTACATTCCAGAGAGCCATGGACATTTCATTCTCGGAAGAATTGGGCTACTTCATCATTATTTACCTTGATGATGTCACTATTTTTTCAAAGACAGATGAAGAGAACTTAGAACACTTGAGAAAATTATTCGAGAAATGCAGAAAGTTTGGGATATCTTTAAATCCAAAGAAAACACTATTTGGTCTCCAAGAAGGTAAACTTCTTGGGCACATCATTTTAGAGGAGGGGATAAAGATAGACCCAAAAAGGATTGAGGCTATATTGAAAATCACTTATCCTCGAAACATCAAAGAACTCCAATATTTCATTGGAAAGATTAATTTCTTGAGAAGGTTCATACCCAACTTAGCTGAGCTCCTTAGAAACATCACAAACATGCTTAAAAGGGAGCAAGGGGTTAAATGGACCTTGGAAGCAAAGAAGTCTTTTGAGCTGGTAAAACAAGCATTAACCAAAACACCAGTTCTAATAAGTCCTGATTTTTCAAAAGATTTTTATATTTTTTCATTTTCATTAGAACATACAATAGCTGCTGTCCTATTGCAGAAAAATCCACAAGGACAAGAACAGCCTATTTCATTCTTTAGCAAGGCATTGAGAGATGCTCCTCTGAAGTACAAAATTATGGAAAAACAAGCCTTTGCCTTAGTCAAAGCCTTAAAAGACTTCAGAGTTTACATTTTTCACTCCCACATCATTGCCTTTGTCCCAAATTCAGTTGTGAAAGACATTCTAGCACAGGACCCAGATGGAAAGAGAGGTAAGTGGATAACTGTGATACTTGAATATGATTTATAAATCAAGCCCACTAAACTCATTAAAGGCCAAGGTCTAGCTAGATTAATGGCTGAATCAAATTTTGAAGTTCTTGATATAAATATGATAAATGCTTTAGATGAACAAGAGGAATTATCAACTCCCATTGTTGAAAACCATTTTATGAATTCCTCCTGGTATACTGATATTCTATATGTTTTGCTTAAATTGAATACACCTCCTGGTTTATCAAAAAACAAAGGCAAGGTTTTTAAAGTTAAAAGTTGTAAACTACTGCATTAAAGATAAATGTCTTTATTGGAAAAATGCAAGTGGAATATTGCTTAAATGTTTGCCCGAGAATGATGCAGAGAAGGTTAAGCATGAGTTCCATGAAGGAGAATGTGAAGGCCACCTCTACTGGAAGACAACAGCCAACAAAATCCTTAGAACTGGTTACTATTGGCCCGCCCTCTTTCTAGATGTACACAATATGATAATTGCCTGTCATAAGTGCCAACTTTTTGAAGGAAAAAGAAAATTTCTTCCCTTACCTTTGCATCCAATCACTGTTGAAGCTCCTTTTCAATAGTGGGGACTTGACTTCATAGGAGAAATCCATCCACCCTCATCTGCCCAGCATAGATGGATTCTCACTGCAACAGACTACTTCACCAAATGGATAGAAGCCACCCCTTCTAGGCAAGCCAATGACTATGTCATCATAAAATTCATGGAGACTCATATCCTCTCTAGATTTCATTGTCCTAGGAAGATCATCACTGATAATGCTGCAGAATTTGGATCCAAGAAGATGGTTGAGATCTATCACAAATATCAAATTACATTGGGCCATTCTACTGCTTATTACCCTCAAGGTAATGGGCTAGTAGAATCCTCAAACAAGAGTTTTGTGAACATAATCAAGAAGTTGCTGGAGGACAACAAGAAGTCTTGGCACACAAAGCTAGTGCATGCACTATGGGCTGACAGATTAACACTTAAAATATTCATTGGAATGTCACCCTACCAGCTTGTGTATGGAATAGATGCAATTTTTCCAACCAGCCTTGGTGTACCAGTTATGAATTTGATTCAAGAAGTGCAGTCTGAAGACAATGACATGATCAGAAAGATTAATCAGACTATACATCTTCAGCAAACCAGAGAGGAGGTTTACAACAGAGCATTACAAAGACAAGAGAGCATCAAGAAGCTTTTTGATAGAAGAACAAAGGCCAGCAATTTCAACATTGGGGAAAAAGTGTTAAAGTGGGATTCAAGGAGAGAAGACAAAGGCAAGAATTGGAAATTTGATAACTTATGGCTTGGCCCTTATCTCATTCATTCTACTACTGGGAACAATGCTTATTTCTTGCAAGAATTGAATGGAGTTGAACTGTTTGGGGGCCTGTCAATGGCAGGATGCTCAAACATTATTTCTCTTGATTCTATCATGTTTGGAAGCTTTTTTATCTTTTTCTCATTATAAATATTTCATCCATCATTACATTAAAAGTTAGAAAAATAAAAAATACAAAAACAATAGAAAGAGAAAAGAGGGCAGATTGTAAAAAAAAGAAAGGTATAGCCCCATACCAAAAAAGAGAAACAAAATATGAAAGTGTGCAAGATCAAATGCCACTCCTAAAAAACACACTCCTAGTTAGTCATACAGCCTAATCATGACTAATTATTTTTCAATTTACTGCTGATAGGTTAGTGAATTATATTTGCCAAACAAATTAATCTTGGTTTATTAGTTAGGAAGATTAGGATAGAAAATAAAGGTTCAAACAAGCTTAAAATCTAAACCTGAGATTCCAAAAGAAGAATGAATCCAATCGATTTAAATCCTGATTCATATATAGAAGTAAACTAGCTCTAATAAGCCCAAAACTTGAACCAGAAAAGAATGTAAGACAGCTCAAACAACCTCAAAAACAGAGCTGAAGAAAAGAGAAGGATGTTCCTAAAAATTCCAGATCTTAAGCCTTCACCATTTTTATTTAATTTTCTGCAAAATAATAACCTATGTGCAGCTTGTTTTTATGCCATAGATCAGCAACAAGTTAGACAGTTCGATCCTGACTTGTATGCTTTTAAATTTCTGTTTTATAAATTAGTGAATAAAAATCTATTAGACAGTTTAATCTTAACAGATAGTAGTTAGGTAGAGAAGCTTATGAACTCAATTGTTTAATCTGAGTTCATGGAGAAATAAGAAGTAGACTTAGATTAGTTTTTTGCTTTCAAAAGAATAAAATGTTGTAAAAGAGTTTTCCAATCCAAATGCACTCTGAAAGAAGAAAAAATGTTAGATCAGTAGGATTGGGTAGGTAGAAATCTTGTTTGATAGAGTTCCATTGTTTTTCATGGCTTCTAACATTATTAGAACATAAGAAGATCATCCAAATGAAGAAATTTGCAGCCCAATGGATGAGGCATTGATCAGCCCCCCAGAAAATACAAGTCTGAAGTTCTTGATGCCTTCAAAAAGGCACCATCCCCATGTGGAGCCACTGTTAGCCACCTATAAAATTTGTCATATCAAATGGTGGCTAAATAATTTTTGAAGCCTTCAAGAAACAATTTAATTTCCAAATTATTAGTTCATGAAGTCTTATGAAGTTGACTTATCCTTTGATTAAATCTTCACTGATGTTTCCCTTTCAATTATGAAAATCTGTTGTTTTCATGAAGAAAAGACTGCTACAAAAAACTCCATTTTCCCCTCATTTTACCCCTCCTTTCACTCCAAATTAACCTTCATTTTTATCCCCTTTTTCCTCATGAATTTCCTCTATTTTCCCTCATTTCCCTTCTTCCCTTCATAAAAACCCCTTTCATAAGGTTTAAAACCCGTTTTTTGCCTTATCGGAAGTTTTCAAATCCTTTGAAAACCTTGAAAAAATCATAAAAATGAGCCTTTTTGTGTTAAGGTTTTAGCCCCCTTCGACTAAGCCCCCAAACCACTTCCCCACCATATACCCATGCCCAGGACCAAGAGTTGAAGTCCTGAGCGCTTATCGCAATCGCAGTTGTGCGATGGGCGCATTTCTTTGTTTTAAGGAAAGGTCCCGATGCGATTCACTTCTTTTTATAAACCCCCAATCCCTTCATCCTTTCATATACCCAAAAGCCCCACAATCGGGCACTAAACCTCATATAAAACCCCTCCTTGATGTGATTTTCCCTTTTTATTTTATAAAATACCCCATTTTTTTATCTTATAACGTAACCCGCCGGTTCGTTGGTTGGGAGAACCTCCACCGTTGATCTTAAACCAATCAACGACCTACGTAATCTCGCATCGGAGATTTCATTGGGCGCATTTAAATATTTTTTTCGCCCCCCTCTGATTGGCCCCTTCCGATGGATTCCCAACCATCGATCTATTCCGTCGTTCCCAGTTCCGATGGTCCTCATTGATTCGCCCTCCACCACAACCTCCAATATTAAAAATCCCAGATCTATTCCCGACCATTGATCTCTCTAAAGATCGACGGTCCGCATTCAATCGCATCGAAAATTTTCAGTTGTTGCCTTTCCTCTCTCCCCCGCCGATTGGCGACCCCCGATGATATCTGGGCTGTCCATTGCATACCATCCGACGGTCTAAATTGAAGCCCGCAACCTTGGTTAATTTTATATGAACCCCGCTTTATAAAGTTTTTGGGGGAAATCTCCACTGTTGATCTCTGTAGATCAACGGCCCACACTGACCCCTTCTCTGCCTCATATTTTATTCCATTTACCTCTAAGATTGAATCTGGGCCATCCATATTAAAGATCCAACAGTCTATATTCAACCCGATAGGCCCACTCCTTTGGGTCCTATTTTTCTCCAGATCCAATCTACGCTATCCATTCCTTGATCGGACAGTCCAGATTAAAACCACCATCCCTGCTTCTGCCCGTGCATCTATTCTCCATCGCGCTCTCCTCATAGCCGTCCGATCTAAGGCTCCTGATATGATGACTGACGCGCATTTTTGTGTGATTTTTTTCCCCAGCATTAATGTTTCAAAGTTACGCGATATGGGCAGTTTTTAAAAGCCACGTGTTAGGATCTAACGCATATCGCGTTAAAAAATTTAAAACCACCTTTCCTCCATTTTTCAGCACGAAAACAGTGGTTTCTATAGCCAAAACCAGTTTGCCCCATTTGTATTACATTTTATCGCGTTCATTTTCCACCGTTGATCTCTGTCGATCAACGGTCCCAGTTTAATTTCGCCCTCAGTTCATCGCCCTCCGCCATCCTCCATGGGATTTCTTAAGTCATTCACAGCCGTTGATCTTTGTGGCGGATCTCATCTGACGGACCAAGATCTTTCCGAAACCCCAAATTCAATTTAAACCCTTTTAGCCTCTGCCAAAGGATTTTCACTTATTTTCTTTTCATTTTCTTCCATTTCACGATAAAGTGGCCCTTCTACATTATATTTCCCCGATCGCTCTCGACCATTGATCTTTGCAAGATCAACGACCTTAACTTAATCTCCCCATTGTTTGTTCCAACGGCCTCCATTTGACCCCCCGCGATCAATCTCCATCGTTGGATGCTTTCATCCAATGGCTACGCTCTAAACCTAAGCCTCCAAAGCAGTTAAACCCAAATACGTAGGATTTTCTAATTTTTCTTGGTTTGTGCAGGTTTTTAATGGTTTTTTCATTTATTTTAAAATAAAATCAAAGGCCAGGGATGACGATCCCCTAGGCCTTTATTCATCAAAGGGATCATTCCATAGGGTTTCCCATCCAAGTTTGTCGGTGCCTCATGAACACTGACACCATTATGAAGCCTCTGTGCACCTGCACATCAACAAGACACAGCAAAATTTAATCAAGTAAAGAGGATCAGTGTGAAAGGATCCAACCACAGCATATATAAAGAATTGAATATTGTTTACACAGTTTCGAGGGATTATGGCCAAAATCGAATATTCAAAACCTAATCCACTCAATTAAACACAGTTTGAAGAACGAAAGACATAATCTAGGCATAATTAAGCCTAACACATAGAATCAAATAAAATTAACAGTGATTAAAGAAAGACAATCAGATATATCAATCCGATAAAGCCTCCACTGCCACATCAAAGGCAAATTAAATCCTCTCAGCTACCAAAATACACCTGCAGCCTCAAAGCATTCAGAAGAGGCCGAGTTATGACCAGAACAGAAAATGTTCATCTCAATGCAGCTGAACATTTATTTCAGCCAAAGGAACTTATTGTAAACTGTTAGCAGAGTTATTACGAAGATAACACAGAGAATTAAAGTCAACAAAATCTTCCCAGCAAGATTACTACTTAATATAAACCAATTGATACAGAGGAAATATCTGAAATCTTCTCCATTGAACCCCTCAAAGGCCGAGAAACATTAAACTGTATTAATTGAACCTGTAGATCTTTTCTTTCATCCACCTCCTCATTTTCCTATAAAATATTATTGAGGGGCTCATTGTAAAGGTTTGGTTGTAGAACTTTGATTTAATACTTGTGCTCGAAACTTTCTATATGTAAATAGTGTTGAGAGGCTCTTGAAGCTCTGTTTGTAATCAAATAAGTTAGGCTGAGAAGAGAAGATGATTGCTGAACTGAAACATTAGACTTGAAGAATGTAACTGGATTGACATCAATATGCAAGCTGATTCTTGGGATCCTGGTCTATATCACTGGTGAAGTGCTTCTTTCTGTGTTATTGTTTTCCTTTCATGTATGCCATTTTGTCCATTTATTATCTGATAAAGAACAACAAGCATAGAGTTAGGGTTTACTGTTTACAGTACCCTTCTCTGACTAATAAGCTTTATCTCAATGTTTTCCTCCCAATTGTGTGTTTAAGAATGTCTTAAGTTAAGTGTAAAAATTATCAAGGAATTTTGGTTTTCCCCTGTCTTGATGTGCAAAGCTTGAAAGGAAGTTCTTGAATGCCATTTTTATTATATACTTAGTAGAGTTAGACTAGGAAAGTTTATGGTTTTCCTTGTCTTCTAGTTTCTTTCTCCAAAGGTAATTCTGAATGTTTCCCTAAGAGTATGCTTAAAGTAGTTTAGATTTAAAAGTATCTTATCTACTCTTAGGCTACACTTTGTTTTTCTTATCTCTTTTCATCCCTTCTGAAAGTAATTATGTGGATTATTGGATTATTTGTCTAATGAGTTAGCTTTAATACGAACTTGGCCAAAGAAGTCTATGATTAGCCCTGTCCTTTGGTTGGTTTTAAACAGTTACTTAAAAGGCTTTTCTTGTTTGGAAAGACTGATAAATCCTAGTTGAAATTATTGTCTTTTTCCACTCCTTCAACACTTTTATTGTTCCATTCCATCATTTTATCTAAAAGATATTGTTCTGATTTCTTGCAACTTCACAACTTTGAAACTCTTTCATTTTAGGACTTTCCCCTCAACCAAAAATCATGCTCAACCATCCAAAACCAAATCAAAACCCTTGCTCTTAATAACTAGTCTAATATCACACATAAAATCCTTAAAGACAAATCAATATTTTCACTTATAGAGAGATCCCTCTCTGGATTTAGGAGGGCTAGATCCTAGAATCCCAAAGTGGTTCAAGTGTTCTCTCCGCAGTTCTGGTCTCACCAATCTGCTGGAATTACGAGGAGCTAACAGGATCAATCACCTATCATAATAAATTCTGTAGCATCTATTTTAGTTGAAGGAGAAGGTGGCTTACCCATGTCATTAGCATCTTGCACTAATACTAGGGCAGGTAAGGCTGAAGCAAGAACCAGATTTAAGTCTGTAACTAAAATTTTATGTTGTTGCTTTAATTTAGTAAGCTCATGAATTGAAAGGTTTGCCCTGGTTTTCTTCATATCTTCAACTACATTATACTCATTAGTGTCTCAGACTACCATTATCTTAGATGAAGGTGGAGTATCTAAAGTAACATTACTTTTTTGTATAGATTTTTAAGTAGACTTTTTTCTTATTGTTTTATCCTTAACTAGCGTTGAGTTCTTTTGTTGTTGATTTCGCTATGTTTCTTCAATAGTATTTTTTCTCCTTGTACTCACAGGTAAAGCTTCATGTTGTTCTTCATTTTGTAGGATGAAATCCCACATTCCATTTAGTTCAACTTATTCTTCTTCATCATCTTCTTCTTCCCCTATTTTCTCTTCCTTTCTATCTTGATCAGACTCATCGTTATATATGATATTTGGTGGTTGAGTATTAGAGGATTGACTTTTCCTAAAGTTTCTGAAAGTATTTTTTGAGCTAGAATTTTCAGCAACTTGTTTCTTGATATTTTCCATCTCATTTGTCATAGTCTTTAAATATTTCTGAAGACCTTATACATCAAAAGGGTCTTCAAATGGCTTCTTTTCAGAATCATCTTTGAAAGATACATTCTTTGATTTTTTTTCTTCTTGAGAATTCTTCTTCTCAAGAGCAGTGATGCATTTCTCTACATATAGATATTCCTTCATATTTTCTCCAAGTGTCGGCTTTTCTTATCTATCAACAAAAATGGCTAAATTGGATGGAAGTGATGAAATATACCACTCAATTTGAACTTCTGCGCCAGGAACTGATGTAGCAAGAATTTTGTTGAGCAATTTATTAAATCTTGAATTAAAATATTTTATTTTCTCCCCTGATTTAGATTTTAGATTTGATAAATCATTGATAAGCGTAGAAATGGTTCTGTCATCCCCAAACTTAGCTAGAAATTGTTCTCTAGACATATTCCAGTTAGTTATAGAACTAGTAGGAAGTGAAAAATACCAGGATCCTGCAGATCCTGTGAGAGTGTATGCAAATAATCATATAACGCAATCCTATTCAACTAATCCCTTTAGATTGATAGCTAACATATAATTATGAATGTGTTCTTATGCTTGAAGACCATCATCAGGATTAAAATTAGGTAACCATCTTTCAGGTGCTTTTGGTAGAGCATGAAGAGGAGCGACCATATTTATGACCCCTGGATTGTTTCATGGTTGTAAATTTAGTGGAGGTACTTGGCCTGCCATTGGACCTTGGGTGGATGTGATGGATTGAGTTTGAGTTGAAGAAGAGGCAAGTTAAGTGTTAGAACTAGTTGAAGGAATAATAGTCTGATTACTGCAACTAGTTAAAGTAACACTGATTTTTGGAGTGGAAGTGGTGGAAATGAGTGGAAGTAATGGAGGTGAATGAGATAATATCTTGGTGGTGATTGAATCTGATTAAGTCCTCTTTATTCTCTTTTGAGTACTATCGGTGGGAAATTCAAAGGGAAGAATTCTTGTCTTTTGACTTTTTGATCGAGTTAATATTCTTCGAGGTTGTAAAGAAGACAAAATATTGATCTCAGATGTTTGAGAAGTTTTAGGGTTTTCAGCAGAAATGGATACTCTCTAAATTTTCTATCAAATACTGAACTTCACGGGAATTTTGATAAGACTCGGGAGACAGTATGGATTGAGTATCACTAGGAGACTTAGCAGAAGGATGATCAACTTCAGATTTTAAAGATGAGGATCTAGATAATTTTCTAGAAGTTGATGGGGATCTAGAGGGAGAGATACTTTTAGATTGATCAAACCTTCTTTCCATTCACAAGGCCCTCCTTCTAGTGCCAGAATGTTGGGGCCCTGAAATTCGCTTCCACAACATGGGGGAAAACTACCCAGTCTAGACCTTAAATCAACTCCTTTTCCGTTCACTGTACTGGGTCCGACTCAGGGCAATGGGACTAGTTTCCCAATAAGGAATGACTTTGGGGTGTGTTTTGATTATACAACATGCAAATGGAAAATGATTCTAATCTATCACATGCATATATTTAAACTATCGATTCTACTATATACTCTGTGGTGTTTCTTCCTTTATGTGATCTAAAAATATATGTTTCAACTATTAGTAATGTATATTATTAAACAGTTGACAGAGATGAAAATTATGAAAGACAATTCTTCTACCAAAATAGTTTGATTAGAAGAAATATGAAAAATATATCGCATTCATACGTGTGATTATATATCAGATAAGAAATCACAGATAAATATTAGTATAGAAATGCATTTAACATTCATCTATAATGACGTCTCAAATATATAATGCAATAAATATATGATTGTCAATCTAGAAATGAAGACTTAATACAAGTGAATAGAAGTACCATATGTACGAAGTTCTACTCATGTAAACTGACGGTAGATATCTACTCCTCTTCACTTTAAATAAATTTAAAGAGTGCAGTAGTGCAACATCAGTTAAATAACTTCAAATGTCAAAAGATAGCAGAATGTGTTCCATTAATTCATAAAAGAATTAAAAAACTTATAAAAGTGAATTCTTTGAGAATGTTTTTGACAAATTTCTGGACCCCTCTCTAAATGCACGAGAGGGGTTTAAATACTAAACTAAATATGTTTTAAAAATATATTATTACATAAACATAGCGAAGGTTTCAAATAACCATCTTCGTAAGACTAAATTTGACTACAATATAGGAAAATAAAGTAACAATATGACTTATGAATTATGATCTTTCATTTGGATTGGATCTCGAAGTCGAAAAATATCTAGCATGGGCTTGAGCTGAGTTGGATGCAGAATCTTTGATCTGAACTATCCCTTGAATACCGCATTTGAGAGTGTTGGCTGTGATCTTTTTGTCGAATCTGTTAAAGACTGAAAGGTCTAGTATTGATGATAAGGTTTGATCAGAAAATTCCAATAATTTTCTTGATCAAAATTATTTACTTTTTTAATCATTTCATCCTGCGTTTCGGCCTTTTGTTTCCACTTTGTTTCCAACTGTTTGAATTTAGAGAGCACTGCATACATGCACTCTCTGATAATTTCTACTTTCACAAGATTTTCACACACCGATTCAGTAATTTCCTTTGATAATCTTGATGCTTTCGCTGTTGCTTTCTCTGCCTGCTTATCTGTGCTTCCCAATATTTGAATAAAATATCCTTGTGAAACTTATCTACCTACAGTAGATTAGCTTTATTGCCTCATCCTGATGCTTTCTATTGAATGTGTTCATTTATTTTCTTCTCGATCTTCTCACATTCAAGTTTCTGGATTGCTTCTTACTGGATCAATATTTCACTTGAGTCACTATAGGAGCTAGTGATAGAAACTTGTTGGAAAAATGCTCTTTTTTGTTGCTTTAATTTAGCATTCACATCGAATGTTTCCTTTATGAATTGATCTAATTGTGGCTGGCCTTGTGATCCACTCATTTCTGCTTCTAGTTGTGCTTTCTTCTTAGTGAGTTGTACTTGATGCTGCTAATTAAGACTTTTGAAATCCTTTTGAAATTGGGACATTTTCAATTTCATTTGCTCGTTGGAGTTAGACTTTTCTTGCCGTAACAACCTCTCTAATTCTTGTATTCTATCCTTTTTATGTTTCAGTAACATTTTAACCTCGGTGGCTTTATCAATAGTGGAAATATCATATGCTCTTGCAAACTGTGATAGTTTGGTTAAATGTTCAGTCAGTCAGCTAGAGGATCCTTCCACAAAACATCAAATGATTTATTTGTAAGATCTGAGACTATCTCATCAATTCTTCTCCTTTTTCTTCTCTTTACTTCAGCTTTATGACTTGGTCTATAGAAGACATCCAACGAAGGTATTTCCTCAATTTGTAACACTATCTGTTTTGTAGGATAAGCCGGAATGATCTTTCGATCATGAGTCTCAAGAAATTGTTGTAGTGGAGTGACAATTTCCACTAACTTCTAAGAATGTTCTAGCGTCTGAAAACTAGTAGCTTGATCAGTATTTGGATTTGTTTTAGGAGTATTTATTTCTTTAGAAAACTCATCCCATTCATTATTCAAATTCTTTGTTTGAGATTTTCCTGACTGATCAAGTGTATCTTGACTGTGTTGAACTTCTTGAGAAGTTGACTCTATTCCATTGCTTCCTCTTTTCTCTGGTATCTTAATCTCTTGGATTACTTGATCAATTATCTCGTTTGGGTTTTCCTTTATTTTTTCAGATTCATTTTTAGAATGATCTGAATCATGAGATTGATGCTCTGATTCTCCTGACTCATCTTCAGACATGTCTTTCACTTCATTATCCAATCTAATACTTGGATTAGGTCTATTGAAATCTTCAATAGTTAATAAATCCATAGGAATATTTTCCAATCTCTTACTTCTATATGCTTGGAAGGCTTCCAAGTCATCATGATTGAGTTGATTGGATGCAAACTTAAGTACATCTGAAAAATTTTCAATGCCTTGAAAGAAATCATGAAATCTATCTATGTCTTTCACAAAAGGTTTTAATTTGAGGTCTGTAATGTAGTATTTAATCACATCATTCAGATCATATGGTCGTTTTTGCATTACGATCAAATTTAATAGATTAACTTTGAAACTTCCTTGTAGGCATGCTCAATATCAAAAAGTGAAAAATTACCGCATTGCAAAGGGAAATTAGGCCAAACGGCCTTCTTACCATCTTTAAGTTATTTTTAAGTACCATTTACAACAAGTTGCTAGGCTATCTCTCCTTCAAGTAATTTGTCAGGAACATAATATGGCAAGACGTGAGGAGAAGAATAACTCCCAAATACTCTGGTATATGTGAAAATTTCCTCTACAAACCATCTAGCAACAGGTAGAATGCATGTACTGGGTTCTTTGGAAACCCTAGGGGCTTTCTCATTGAATATAATTTCTTGCATAGGCAACATGCCTCTATGGAAAATTTTGTAAAAATGCAAATGGTAGTCAGATTCCCGAAGGGCTTTGTGGTAAATGTGGATTGGAGTAGGGTCTTGGGTCATCCATTTCCATCCCATGGTAGAAAAATTAGAAGAAAAGAAAATTGTGTCCATGACATAGGCACTCATATAAAATGGGGGTATTTATCTAGATGAAACACTTATTTTATTCCTATACTCCATGATGTGTTTGGCTAAATTATTAGATAGGATAATTTACCAATTCAGAATTAAGGAATTGATGATTGCGTCAATCAATGGGACCCAATCTATAGAAAACCTAGTGGTGTCTAGTTTTTCATATAATCTAGATAACATATCGGCATCGTAACAATATGGGGAGGGAGTTTGTGCTATTGGGTACATATCGAGTTTATCTCGTTTAAGCTTGCCCTGGTCTTCCTTCCATTCCCTTATGAATTTCATCGGATTTGGATGTTTTTATCTAAAGCTTTGAAGGAAAGCTTTGTCATAGTTCTATTGTGGGACGGGTAAGTGGTACATTATCCTTAAATATTCTGCCCTGAATGACCCAATATTCTTGCCTTTTGAATCTTTGAATGTTCTGTCTTCTATGTTCAAGTGGTCAATTACCCACTTAACCTTATCTGTATAAGGCAGAATCTTTGGCCTTGTTGCTACCTTATGGATGAATGAGCATGCAACGTCAAAGTAAGTTGGGTCAGAAGAAATAGACACGCCTGTTGAAGCAACTTTCACTATTACCCTTGGCTTTTCATCCTTGAAAAGCTTGTACATTGCCTACCATGAAGAAATTCCTCAATCCTTGTTTCAGGTGGTGTCCGATAATAGGGGAGACATATCTGAACCTTCGGTAGATGGTGCTTGGGTGATTTCTTTGCCTTTTTTACTCATTTCTATTTCCCTCACTTTGTTAAGTGGTTTCCTAATTTCAAGCGAACAGAGCAAACATCAAAGATATAGAGAACAAAGAGACGGATAGAATTAAAACAAATCTGGCGTTCAATAACTTCAACACATGCTCGAACTATATATGAATCTATCAAAACCTTACTTCTATTAAAAGTAGTTAATCACTAATAATATTTTTAAATAAAATCTCTTACACCTTCACGTGAAATGTCTATCGATAAATTTAAGATGTTGGATCTCATATTTGGTTTTGATATGGCATGAATCATTTCATATTCTTGAGTAATTAAATATCATTCATCACACATCACAATTTATAACTATTACAATTTATGATGTTACCCATAAATCCTACGAAATGAAATTTGCACAAATCGCACATCACAACTTTTATGCGGTAAACGAGTCTGATTTTAGTTATTTCCTCAAAATGCGAAGTGCATATTTAAGAAGTCAAGCGGATGCGCTTTATCCAACTTTAGAACTTTATGTTTATTTCTTTATTAGCTCATCGGGTCCGTGTAATCACAACTTTCACCGAATTGCATATAAGTTCAATCATTTAAATGAGGTACAATGCGATTTTGATTTATAACGATGATTAAAGTGTTTGCAATAAGACTTTGATATGACTTTGGAAAGAACTTAGCACACATCGCAGCCCGCATGACTTAGTGGATTTCTAAGTCCTTTAATTTTGTAAGTTATGCAAATTGCAATGCGTACTAAGGAATGAATGCTGAAAAGAAAGAGAAACTTTATTTCCTAAAGTGTTTTTTACTTAAGCTAAAAAATAAATGAAAATAATTTCTTAACTATTTTTAAAGGGTCAACACTTATTAAAATAAATGGGGGTTGTTGTATAGCACAACATATTCTAGGGTATAATATTATTTTTAGGTTTTATAACATTAATCCTGCGGTTTAATATAAATCCAATGGGTTTATAATTCCAATCAACCATGGTCTGATCTCACATTGTGACAATGATTGTCTCAATATGAAAAACAACCGTTGTCGTCCATTTTCAACCATGGTGCAATGTCACATCATGACAAGTATTTCTCAATATTAAAATCGACCATGGTCAGCCATTGTCAACCATGGTCAATCATGACCAACTATGGTTCAATGTCACATTGTGAAAAAGATCGTCTCAATATGAAAATCAACCATAGTCAACCATGTACATCCTTGGTCCAAGGTCACATTGTGACAAATATTATATCAATATTAAAATCAACCATGGTCAACCATGTTTATTTTAGGGTTTATAGGATTTATCTTCATTTTTATATAGCTAGGGTTTATAAACCCTTGGGTTTTTAGTATTAATCTCTTGGGTTTATTATTTACTTGAATTTATAATATGAATCTGTTGGGTGTATAAATCTAAGGGTTCATATTCCTAAGGTATAAAATTATTCATAGGGTTGATATTATTAATATTTGGGTTCAATATAAATCCCTTATTTTTATAATCATGGTTAACCATGGTCAACCATGATCCAATGTGACATTGTGACAAATATTATTTTGATATGAAAATCAATCATGATCAATCATGCTTAACCATGGTCCAACATCAGATTGCGACAATGTTGTCTCAATATGAAAATGGACCATCATTGACCATGCTTATTTCAAGGTTTATAATAGTTATGTTAGGGTTTATATACGTTGGGTTTGTAATATAAATCCATTGGTTTAAATATTATTCCCTTGGGGTTTTACAATTAATCATTTGGGTTTATAATATCAATACCTTGAATTTATAATATTAATCCCTTGGGTTTATTAATTTAAGGATTCATATTCCTACGGTACAATATTACTCATAAGGTTTATAATATTAATTCTAGGGTTTAATACAAATCTGTTGGGTTTATATTCATGCTCAACTGTGGTCAACTGTGGTCCAATGTAACATTTTGACAAGGATTATCTCAATATGAAATCAAACATGGTCAACCATGGAAAACCATGGTCCAACGCCGCATTGTGACAAACATTTTCTAAATGTCAAAATCAACCATGGTAAACCATGGTCAACCATGTTTATTTTATGGTTTATAGTATTTATTTTACGATTTATATACCTATGATTTATAATATTAATCCCTTGAGTTTAATATTATTCACTTGGGTTTTTAGTATTAATCCCCTGTGTCTATTATATAAATTTGTTGGGTATATTAATCTAAGGGTTCATATTCCTAGGCTGTAATATTGTTCATAGGGTTTATAATATAATTACTTAGGTTTGATATAAATCCCTTGGGTTTATAATCATGGTTATCCTTGCTCAACCATGGTTCAATGTCACATTGTGACTAAGATTTTCTCAATTTGAAAATCAACCATGGTCTAGAGTTGCATTGTGACAAAGATTATCTTGATTGGGAAAAAAATCATGTTGAACCATGGTCAACCATGGTCCAACATCACATTGTGACAAAGATTTTCTCAATATGAAAATGAACCATGGTCAACCAGGATCAACCATGTTTATTTTAGGGTTTATAATATTTATTTTTGGATTTATATGCATTAGGTTTATAATATTAATCTCTTGGGTTTAATAGGGTTTAATATTGTTTCCATGGGTTTATAATACCTACGGGTTTTAGAACTAATCCCTTGGGTTTATAATATCAATCCCTTGGTATTATTAATCTAAGGGTTCATATTCCTAGGGTGTAATATTATTCATAGGATTTATAATATTAATACTAGGGTTTAATATAAATCCTTGTGTTTATAATCAGGGACACCCATGGTCAACAAGGTTTATTTTAGGGTTTAGAATATTTATCATAAGGTTTATATAACTTGGGTTTATAATATTTATCTGTTGGTTTTAATATTAGTCCCTTGGTGTTATTAATCTAAGGGTTCATATCCTAGGGTATACTATTATTCATAGAGTTTATAATTTTAATCCTTAGGTTTAGTATAACCCCTTTGGTTCATAGTTTACTAAATTATTATTAAATTAACAATATTATTGTTAATATTATTATGAATATTATATTTTTTAATAAATAATAGTGATAGTTAATTAATTAATATTATTAATTAATAATATTATATTACTAATGACATTATATTATATCATTATTAAGGATGTTAAATTTAAATAATCATTAATAATACTAATGATGATATTAACTAATCATTATTAATTAATAATGATATTAAATTTAAATAATAATATTAATTATTAATTGTAGTAATATTAATTAATAATAACCATAAATTAATTAATTAATTAATGTGAAAATAGTTATTTTAAAATGATTACAATAATAATTAACAATATTTAGTATTTAATAAATTAACGACATTTAATATTTAATAGGATTAACACCATTTAATAATATTAATATTTCTATTATACTAGTTATTTTTGTAATATTTTAATTATTATATATTTATCAATATGAATATTAATATTTTGATTAATATCATATCTATATTATTAATGCTTATTAATGTTTTTCAACCATATTTCTATCGCTATGGTAGTTTTTATTCTATGTTATCTCCTTGAAAAGTATTTATATTAGATCTAAGACTATTGTGATCCATAATTTAGATAAATGTGTTTCAGATTAATCACATCATTGGGATTTTGTTGACGTTTCAAACCATCTAATGTGGTTCATCCTCACGACAATGTGAAAATATAATCGAACTTAACAAATAAATAGTGTGGATGCATCATTGGCGAGTAGATAGCCATTGAAAACTAGCCGTTAAAAACTAGCCTTTGAAAACTAGACGTTAACATTAGCCTTTATTAGTTAGAGAAATTAATTACAGGCTGTTAATGAACACTATATGATTTTTATTAATGAATAAACTAATAAAATGAAAATTCTTTATTAATATTATACAAATTGTTAATATTATAATTTAATAATAAATATTTAAACTAAAGGAGGGTTATTTTAATTTTATTTTATAATTTATATAAACTCTTATTTATAAATCAAGAATAAAAATACTAAGATAATATAAAAGGTAAATTTAATAATAAATAATTAGATAAAAGTGGGATTTTAATTTATTTTAGAATTTATTACATTAAAAGTTTTTTAACAAGAATTTATTTATATATGTATATATAAAGAACCACCAAGAGACAAAACAAAAAAGGAAGAAATTATCAGGAGAGAGCTGGAGTCGAGCTCTTTCTCAATTTCCACCCATCATCCCTATTGATATTATTAGCATGCCTTTCAATCTCAACAACTTACCTGAGCTTCCTATGGTGGAAGTGATCAACCCTAGAAATGGCTTTGGAGTCCTCAATGCATACATGGGGACACTATTTTTCCGCATGCTCTGCCAGGGCTGAGGTGCAGGATCAATTGTGCCTAATGTCTGTCACATGCTCATGGATTCTCTGTATAATAGACTGACCTATTTCCCCAATATAGGGAGTACAACATGAACAGAGAACCAGATAAACAATTCATGTATTTAGGGTCAATAGGGTCCTTGACAGAACCGAAAGATTTTCTAATAGTACAGAGAGGCTTGAAAGAAGAGGAGACATTAATCCATTTAAGGACATGAGTAATTTTTTTAGAAGTCCCATGGATAAACGAGAGATGAACTTCGGAGATAGGATATTCCTCAGAGGATTTTCCTTTTATCACCTTATAGGATTTTTGAAATGCCTTAAGGCCTGGAGATCTACTATAACCATTATCCTCAAACACGTCAATAAGATGGGATTTCTTTGACTCCAGTTGGTTGTCATCAGATATTCTTAGAGCACGGGTAGGAAGAGTGCAAAGAACACTAAATTTATGAGCAGGAAAATGATGAGAAGTAGCATGAAGATATTGCTACATATGAGTTTTCTTGCGAAAAAATTGGTGGGAAATGGAACCATCATCCATTCTAGAAAGAATAATATCCAAGAAGGGTAGGAAGCCATTCAATTCCACTTCCATTATGAATTTAATGGAATCAAATTGGTAATTTAGGTGCTTAAGAAATAGATCTAAATTTTCACCACCATGGGGAAAAATGATACAAGTGTCATCCATGAACCTATTCAACTTCCTACATCGAAATTGAGCTGAGGCTAAGGCTTTAGATTCCAAATATTCCATAAATTAGGTAGAAACAATAGGGGAAAGAGGGGAACCCATAGCAACACCACAATTCTCATAGAACTCACCTTGGAAACTGAAACAAGTCGAGGTGAGGTAGAGACCCACTAATTTAGAGGTGTCACTGTCAGAGATCCTTTTGATGACATCAATGGCTTCCGGGATATAACGTCAAAGCTTAATAATAACTCTCTAGGCTCCAACCTAATGTCCTCCCATTCTTTGATAAAGGAAGCTGAGTCCTTAGTGTGTCTCTGCCTCACCTCGACTTTTTTCAGTTTCTAAGGTGAGTTTTATGAGTAAAATTGTGGTGTTGCTATAGATTACCCTCTTTACCATATTGTTTCTAACTTATTTATGGAATATTTTGAATCAAAGGCCTTACCCTTAGCTCAATTTCGACCTAGGAAGTGGAATAGGTTCATGGATGGAACTTGTGTCATTTGGCCCCATGGTCGCGAAAATTTAGATCTAATTCTTAAGCACCTGGATTCGCAATATGATTCCATTAAATTCATGATGGAAGTTGAATTGGATGGTTGCCTGCCCTTATTGGATATCATTCTTTCTAGAATGAATGATGGTTCCATTTCCCACCAATTCTTTCACAAGAAAACCCATACAGAGCAATATATTCATTCTAGTTCTCATCATTTCTTGCTCAGAAATTTGGTGTTCTTTGGACTCTTGTTACCCATGCTCTAAGAATCTCTGATGAAAACCACTTGGAGCAGAGAAATCCCATATTCTTGACGGGTTTGAGAATAATGGTTATAGTAGATCTTAAGGCCTTAATGCCTTTCAAAAAGCCTGTAAGGGGATAAAAGGAAAATCCTCTAAGGAATATCCTATCTCCAAATTTCATCTCCCATTTATCCAGGGGACTTCTGACAAAATTTCTCATGTCCTTAAATGGAATAATGTCTCCTCTTATTTCAAGCCTCTCTGTACTATTAGAAACTTATCTGGTTTCATCAAGGACCCTATTGAACCTAATGACATGAAGGGTGTTTATCTGGTTCCCTGTTCATGTGGTACTCCTTATATTGGGCAATTACGCGGGTCTATTAGATAGAGAATCTAGGAGCATGTGATAGACATCAGGCACAATCGATCCTGCATCTTAGCTTTGGCAGAGCATGAAGAAAAATTGTGTCACCATGTATGCATTGAGGACTCCAAAGTCATTGCTAGGGTTGATCACTTCCACCATAGGAAGCTCATAGGAGCTATTGATATTGAAAGGCATGCTAAGAATCTCAATAGGGATGATGGGCGGAAATTGAGTAAGAGCTTGACTCGAGCTCTCTCCAAATAATTTCTTCCTTTTATGTTTTATCTCTTAGTGGTTTTTTTTTATATAAATAAATGCTTTAAAAAAAAATATTATAATAAATTATAAAATAATTTAAATTCCCTCTTTATTTAATTATTTATTATTAAATTTACCTTTTATATTATCTTAATATTTTTAAGTAAGATATTTTATAAGTTATAAAATAAAATTAAAATAACACTCCTTTAGTTTAAATATTTATTATTAAATTATAATATTAATAATTCATATAATATTAATAAATATTTTTCATTTTATTAGCTTATTCATTAAGGAAAGTCATATATCATTCATTAACCCTCTGTAATTAATTTCTCTAACTAATAACAACTAGTTTTAATGGCTAGTTTTAAACGACTATGCATCGTCACTATTTATTCATTAAGTTTGATCATATTTTCACCTTGTCCTGAGGATGGACCACATTAGATGGTTCGAAACGTCGACCAAATCCTAATGAGGTAATTAATACGAAGGACACTTATCTAGAGTATTTATATGTCTATAATTATGTTTGTTTAATTTACATATATATGTTGTAAATAAAGTTGATTTATTGTAATCTAAAATATTTAGAAATTATAATTGGTATTATTCTTTATATTTATAATTTTCTAAGAACCAGAGACATCCTCTCTCTTTTGTTAAGTTTTCAATAAATTCTTATGTGGAAAATAATCGGGAATATTTTAATTAACATTCCTATATTAAGACATTTGAAAACATATTCTTTATGATTAATATTTTTCTCCATTTCATATTTTTAGTAAAATGAATATTATAAGAAGCATTGTGAAAACTTCTAACAATGAAAGGATTTAATTCTTGAAAAATTAAAATCCTTTATTGTTTAGCTCTAACAATTTTAGATAATTTTATGGAAGCATGTATGACTTGACTTGATTGTTGTTGTTTTTTTTTTGTATGTTGGGTAGGAATACATATTCATCATCATGTCCAATACATATCACCCCGATCGGGTCAGGGAATTGAATCAGTGACTTTATATCAATGAAAGCCTTAACAAAGCACCTGATCACTATCTATCCAAGACCCCATGGACTGACTTGATTGTTGTTTTTGAGATTATTGATTTGGAACAATTGTGTTTTATAATGTTAAAAATTAAATAGGTGTAATAGAGTGTATTGAATTTTTTTTTTTAAATATAATATATATTTATGTTAAAAGTATGTCTATTTTAGAATAGGGTTTCTAGAATTTTAATTTAATTATCAATAATTATTATGTGGATGGTAAGGATTTAATCTTCATGGAATATTTTAAAATATTCCTAGTAATATACACAAATCAAAGGTTTACATTTATCTGTAAAGTATTTATGACATATTTGTCTCTTTAATTAAATTGATTAATTAAAAAAAAAAGCACATGAACAAGTTCCATATGAAGTGACCTGTGATTTTTTGTGCATGTTATATTGGTAAGACATGATATTAGCTCATTGTATTGTAAAAAATCTTATCTATAAATTAAGAATCTCCATGATAAAATGACGTAAATCTCTATCGTTAATTTGTTTTTCAATATTATATATTTTTATAATTAAAGTTATAATACTAAAAATAATTTAAAATTTAATTTTATGATTTATAATTCTCTTTTAAATATTTATTTTAAATTGATATCTATATATGTTATGGTGGCTAGTTAAATATTTTATATATCATCACATTAAATTTAATTTATTTGTGATCGATGTAACTCTAGGGGTACCAAAGGTTGTATATTTCTTGGTTACAAAACCTCGAAAGATTTAGTTTCATAAATGAAAAATATAAAACTAAAGTCGTTAATATTCTTAAAACTTTGAATGTTCCTTCACATTCTACATGGTAACAAGCATCAATTATATTTGACTTGCATGTCCCCATGAATGATTTGATTTATTTAGATGATATAATTCCATATAATCATACATCTTCTTTTATGAAATGGTGGTCACAAATTCCCCATAGAGTTGAGGAAATTTAAACCACTTTAAATGTGTTGAGTTCTTTAATTTGAATATATGGATGTAAGATACTATATTTGTGAAACTTCAATAGAAAATAGTATTTCTTGGTATATGCAATAGATGTAGGAAAAAGAGTTCTTTGAAAAGTATTTAAACAACTTGGTACTTGAACAAACTAATATATTCAAAATTGATGAAATTCTTATAAGTGTAAGTCTCTGATAAATATTATTCATTTAAATAATTATTTGGACCTTAATATCTTCCCAAATGGTATTATGTTGATTCCTCTTTATCATATTTTAGTTGCAAACTTCATTACTTACTTTGAATTTTCATATTTTAACCATTTTAATGTTATAAGTATCAAAATCGTATTAAACCTAATTGTAGTAATGAAAATCCAAATATAAATATTTATCTTGTTGCTAGTATATAATTTAGCTTTTTAGATAGAGGAGGTTTATTATCTATGATTCATATTCGATGGAGAAAATTTTCCTTCAAGATCCATATTGATAATTGGCGTTTTCATTTAGGTGTTTGCAGTGCCATGATACTAGGCACTTGGTAGTCACATGTCCTAGGTAATTATATTCTACTCATCGACAACAGTCACAGGATGGTCGAGGGACAAAGTTTGTGTTGAAGACTGATGTCCCTCCAAACTTGATGGCTTTTCCTCGAGATTTGGATCCAGGTGATTCAAATAACCCTTCTGCCTATAAATATTATGAAGTTGTTCATGTGTTTTCGATTCATAAGGGAGTGGGAAATTTGGGGGTTTCGTATCCACTTGGGTATATTCCTTCACTGGATCTAGGATCTCCTACTCATGACCTTGGATTCGCTATTTCCAAGTCATTTTCGCTCATACTATCTCATGAAAGCTAGCACAGACTTGATTCAGATCCTATGTGGTCCCCTTCCTTTGTTCCATCCATGGATATCTAAGGTTTGACACATCTTCTTTCTCGTGTTCATAGCCCAAAAATCCCTAATCATTTATCAATTGTTGGGGAGGATAACTCATAGATGTACCAAAATGCAAAACTGGTGACCATTATTGTTCTATCATCCTTCGAGATGGATCTCTTATCGATTATGAGGTCTTTGTTTCACCCTCACATGGGTTTGGGAAATCCTGGCTCTACGTGCAATGTAACAACTAGGAAATATAGTATTTATAAATTAATAAAGGTATTTATGTGTAATCAGTAGGGTTTTCCTATTTAAAAAGAGTTAGGGGATATATGTGGTTCCCTATCTCATGGAAGATCCAATTTTATATTGGGTCATATGTTGATTTCAAACTTCAATCATACATATTCCCTTACAAGGGATATGCTCATCTTCAAGTTCCCCCATGAAGGTTTTATCTCTTAACATTAGGGGTTTGGGAGAAATCCTCAAATGTAGCTCTCTTAGAAGTCTCATCAGAATGTACAAGCCCTCGATGATCACTAGTACAAAATGGCTAATTACTTACTAAACAAATGACTAAAATTTGCATATAAATGACTATTTTTCGGTTGGTGACCAATAGTAGCTAATTTACAGTATCTTATAACGTGACCAACTTTTCATTATTTTTAGCTTAGTCATTAATTATTTGTCTCAAATTTATGTCTAGTAGTATATTTATTTATAAATTTGGTTATTAATTTATTTATTAATTGTCACAATTAATGACCAAATATACAACAAAATATATTATTAAATGATCAACCGATAAAACCAATTAATTACCAAATAAATATGACCAAAATGTTGGCCGTGTTATAGGATACTATAATTTTTTTACTAATAGTCATATATATGCAAATTCTAGTCATCGTTTGAAACCAATTAATGACCAAAGAAATATGACTAAATTTTGGTCGTGTTATAAGATATTGTAAATTAACAACTAATAGTCATATATATGAAAGTTTTAGTCATCGTTTCAAACTAATTAATGACCAAAGAAATATGAATAAATTTTGCTTGTGTTATAAGATACTATAAATTAGCTACTAATAGTCGTATATATGCAAAATTTAATCGTCATTTGTAAACACAAATTTATCATTTGTAGTAGTCATTTATTTTTTTTAGTATTTTCATATTCATTATATTAATGACTACTTTAGTATTTTATATTCATTTCATTTACTTTAATTAACAATTATTATAAGCAACTAATTTAGTCGTATATTAATTTTATTTGTGATCACTAATAAACATAAACTACTAATTTAGTAGTTTTATATTGATTTTATTTGTTTTAGATTGTTTATTTGTAATATAGAGTGCAACTACAAATAATTTTAATCACATAAATTATATTATACAAAATATAAAGTATCACAATATGAGTTTCCAACTTAATATTGGTTGGATTACAATTTACACATGAAATATTGTTCCATCACTTCAAAACATTATCATTGTGTTGCCAAGGCATTGCAGGTGAATTCACTAACTCTGGAGAATTAACCATCAATCTCTATGTGTGTCTCTTATGTGGAATATTGACTCTAAAGGTACCACTAGACCAATTCTCTTATCTCTTTCTTTAAATTTCATTTTGTTGCTTTAGTGTTATTATTCTCCTCTTTTGTCAATTCCTGCTTCTTGCCATCAATACTGAGTTCATTTTCTGAAAAAGAAATAAGATACAATGAAGAGTATAAGACATGAAATATGATGAAAAATGGAATATAAAATAAAGTAGACTATAAGATATTTACACGATATATACCTCAACATCAGCAATATTGTCAATAACATTTTCCCCCATAAAAGAAAGAAAATCGAATTAGTTTTCTTTAGTTGGGCAATAATGGCTTCTATGTGGCCCAATGACCTGTATAAAAAAAAGAAAATAAAATGTTACCATAGAAAATAACACCTTAGCAAAATTAGTATTCAATAGTCAAGGAAATATTAGGCACAATCATGCCAACTAAGTTACATGTTAAAAATATCAAGTTGTATATTACTTATACAATGTGGGAGTGCAAACAAAAATCCTAGAAAATGCCAAAGCTAAGTCCAGAATAAAATGAAATGAAGTAAAAATTATACAATAGTAGGATAGCATCGTATACATTTTTATAACCGGATAATATATAACGCTAAGTGAATAAGTCTAGCATTAGAGATTGATGATGTCAATAATGCCCAAGTATGATGAGAATTTCATCACATAAGAACTACTATTTGGGTCTGTTATCACATATGAATACGCCAACTAGTCTATATCATATTAGTAATTTTTTCCTTATATTTATGGATCACTACAATATAAGTGGATAAATTGCGAAGACAATTCCCTTCCCATTGTGTTCCTCACTTGTGGTACAATATATTAGCTATGATTTTGAAAAAAATTACAACATTGAAATATGTAGCAATCACCACTAGTAATCCCCCAATTTTTTATTTTATTTTGGAATGTAACTTTTAGATTCCAATTGCTATATGATTCTTGAATGGAATATCCACACAGAATTCCAACACCAAACTTCCAATTTGAGGGAACACCTGTGGCCATCCTCAATCACTCAAACTGAAAACATCAGTGATCATTATAAGGAAAAGATAAAATAAGAGTAGTTTGATATGATTTGTATATTTACATGCAAATCACCAATAGTTTTCCCATATTTACCACACTTGCAATATCCAATATATAACACATTTATTGATCTTCTACAACAAATGATTGATTCAATACTAAAAAGAATTTAACATATTACAAAAATACCACCAATGTTTGATCCTTAGTTACACTAAAAGGAAAAAGGACATTGGTGAGGGTCGAAAAATGTCACCATAAGTTCATTGGTGATGGTCAAAAGAGCCTCTATCACCAAAAATTGAAAGTCACCAAAGGTGGCATCACCAAAAGTATAGGTGTTCGGGTGACATTCAAGGTCCATCACCAATAATGGTTTATAATGACGGATAGTGACCATCACCATTTCATATGAGAAATGGTGATGGAACTTAACCTCCATCACCCAAAAAGTAAATGTCATGAAATTTAGTGTCACCAAAAGTATATGTTTTTTGGTGACATTCAATGTTTGTCACGAATAATGAGTATAATGATAGATAGAGGATATCGCCATTTCATATGAAAAACTTCGATTTATGGTGATGGATCTTTCATGGTCATCAATATTGATGCATATATATGGTAACGTTCATTTACCATCACCATTTCATATTTTGGTGAGGGTCAAAAAATGTCACCATCAACTCTTTGGGGATGCTCAAAAGAGTCTTTGTCACTAAAAATTGTTTGTATCTCTTCCATATAAATATCCAGGCATGATGGAATAAAATCACTAACCTTTTTCCCCTAAATAAGGTGTTGTTCCATTGAGCTAGCACCCTTTAAAGAATTAGACTTAAAAAAAATAGATCTTGAAACTTTATAAATTGTAAACTCTACAACTTTCAATAAATAAAACCTTGTAAAGTCTTGGAAAATATTTTACTAAACAAGAAAAATAGGATCGAATTTTGTACCTAATGGTTATGGAAGTTATGAAAAGTTGGTGGAGGTAAAGTAATTCATGTTTACGATACTCAATATGTTCAGTTAAATACTCAATTAGAAGTGAACTTTAAATAAATTGATATCTTATAAATTACCTAAAATTATCAAATCTAAAATCTACAGTTATACCAAATATTGATTTCTCACCTTGTGAATCATGTAAATATGTTGTGATGGCATAAAAATATTCCTCTAAAAGATTTATTTGCATGCCAAAAAGCCAAAAACAATGACTATATATGATGCAATTATGAATAATGAGCTACATGCTTCAATCCTATAGGCTATGGGTTTTATAAAACTAATTGGAGTGGTTATTTTTATTAATTAATGAAAGATGTCAAAATAAAACAATGAATAATAATGATCATGAAACGTAACCACTAGAAATATGTTAAAAATTTTAAGTACAAAGTTTGGCTAATTTGTTACACCAAAAAGATATTAAAGGGGCATTCACACACTTCCAAAACCACACCAAGCATGAGTATTCGAAGATGTAAATGTATGGATACTCTCTACCTCTCAATGATAACTATATCCTCCCACAAGTATTTTAACTAGAAAAGGGGCACGAAGACAAGCACCTCAAAGAAAAAAAAGCTACACATTACAAAAACACCCTTCATCCCCCATCTACCTTTATAGAATATATCTAGGGGAATATAAAAAGATCCATAGAGAATAGGATTAGAGTGGGAAAAATAAATATGATAAGGAAAAAATAACCAACGAACAAAATCTAATAATTTGAACATGTTTAAATTACATTAAACAAAGATGGCATCGATAATACATTAAAGTGACATTGGTCAATTTCCAGCTATCCATAGTGCCACCAATCTAATAAAATGTGATAGGAGATTTTCCCATTAATGGAGCAGCATGTTTAAATCTCACACTGTTTCTTGATAACCATTGTCTTAACTCACAACCATTCATAGTTCTAGTGCATAACTGCAAAACATGGATATAAAGGTGAGGATAAAATCTAGAAGCCCAATCTACCTTAATGGAGAAAAAAAGAAATCAAAACTTACTTACAATGTACCAACCATTGAAATGATAGAAACATGAAATAAAATGTCATGATACTTCTCATTAAAGACAAACAAAAATCATATCACCTACAATGAGGAATTTATAGACCTTTTTCCAGAAAATGGTGTTAATACAATAATTATATTCGGTTGGAAAAAAAAGGTCAAGGATATATATAGTTGATTGGAAGAAATTCATATTTGAGTAAACCAAGCCTATACTCAAAAAATTAACCATTAGAGAGTAACATTTAGATATGGGTTTTGTCATGTGGTGGGTCACTTGCACTTAGTCCAATATTTGAGGAAATAAGCAACCAATTGAGGGTACACAATTGTTTTTTATTTAAATATATTAAATAAATCAAGAATTTCCTACATCCAACCCATGTATCTTTGCCAATAGTTCTTGAACCTTAAAATAATCAAGAAAATAAGCCAATATTATTAGACAAGATTTTTTTTAAGAACCTACCTCATTAGGGGTATAAAGGGGAAACCAATGCTGCATAAAAATACCATTATTCTTGAAGAACCATGGAACCCCCATTGTAATCATTTAAGATACTCTTGCAGTTGAAATTCCATATTAAAAAATTCATTCCCTTTATGTTGAAAGAAAAATATTCCCTTTACAACTCTTTTTTGAGTTAGATATGCATCACATCATTCCATCACATAAGGCAGAAAGGCCACTCCATTGAAATTTCCAACTAATGTTCTTGCATGTGAATACATGCAAAGGGTATCTCCTCAACCGAGACCTCCAACATGATTAACACACTAAGGTCATAGATTTTCCTAGATAGACTTGATAGCTTATCCAAGTTGATAGTTTAGAGGGGTCATATGAGACCAAACTGGATCTTTTATCGACAACTTTCCAGAAGCAAAGAATTCCTTCAAGGCTTAGGGAATATTGACCTCTTTTTATTAAGTAATCCCAATTCCTGTTGTCTATTACAAATCTACACCTACTAGAATGCACCTACCTCCTAAATAGATATATTAGTATGATGAGTTAATTAGAAAAGGAAAACTAGGCTGAAAATAAATAATTCTATATTACTCCACATCCTCAAAATAAATAATTCTAGATATTTATATTCACCATGGAGCCATGCTAAAGCCAAAAATAAAGGCTTCCTTTTGCAACAATTTGGATGAAAGCATGAGAATGGATTTTTCCTCACAAGGAGAAAACTAAATCAAATTTTTATTCATGGGAAACAAGAAGAACTAGGTTTTACTGAAGTAAACCAAGCACAATTAATATTTCAATCAGAGCAAACTAAGGGAAAAAAAAATTAGGTTTTATTTTACTGACCACAAAATAATTAGTTTACATAAATTATGTAATAAAATTATGTAATAAAATTATTTGCAAGTAAAAAAATCTGAGATGTAGGGTTTATTCATGGAACCTCACTGGGGATATCAACTTACTATCCTAGATGTAGGGTTTATCCACAGAACCTTAGTGGAGATATCAACTTGCAAAAGGTTATCTGGATCAAAATATCCCCTCACCATTGTAGTAGCCTTGATGTATTTTTTCTTTCAATATTTCTACTTAAAAACAATGATTTAATCTCTGTCATTTCAAAAAATACAATCACAAAACCTCATGGCATGGAACATTTTCTTTTTCAAATCCTAACGAAGAAACAAATTATCATATTATGTTCTACTTAAAATATTGGGGGTTTTAAGTAGATACGACTTAAAATAGAAGTTTATATACATAAACCTACCAAAATAGTATTACATATATACGAAGAAACGTAAGAAAATATTGATTATGTTGAGCTCGTGAGGAAGAAAAACTATCTTAATTTGAAAACCTTTTAGCGGACTTCAGAGTTTCCAACATCCACTCGATTGGAATTCAGAAATAAATTCGATCTAGAATTTAGAAATAAATTCATTTTCCATAGAACAATAAAGAAGCTTAGTAATAGTGTCAATAGGTTTTAGTGTTTTGATAGCTCCGCCAAAGTTTTAGGAGGGAAAATGAAAAAAAACAAGCATGATTATGAGTTTCTAGCCCAGTATGGGGTAGATATCAAGTAAAAACTTAAAAAGTAAATATTTGACAATTTTAATCTAATGTTGCCCTCTTTAAAACCAATCCAATTATTATTATGTATAAACACACTATAAATTTAAAATATAAAGAGGGTTACGAACACTCAAAAAAGAGGTATGGTAAATAAATAAAAATGTAAATAAAATAGAGGTATGGTAAATAAATAAAATATGAATAACCCAGAAGTATGGTAAATAAATAAAACATCTTTTTATATTTATTCCATAATCCTCTTTATATTTATGAACACTCAAAAAAGAGGTTTTATTTAGGATAATCCTATGAGCCAAATACCATGGGCCAAATTATTATTAATTCCTTGCAAAACAAACATTATTAACCCTAATATAAATATTAAAATATTAATATTATCATTATTATTATTAATTATAATATTTATATTAATATATTATAATATTAATATTATTAAATTTAATAAATTTGGATTAATAAAATATTAAATTTTTTTATATTATAATATATATTAATATATCATGATATATATTAACTATAGATATATATGAGAATGAATAATAAATACATAGAGTGATAGAGGTGGACAGATAAGGGGAGTCACAAGGGAGAGATGGAGATAAACTGAAGGAGAGTGAAGAGAAGGAATGGCGAGAGAGAGAGAGAGAGAGAGAGACAGAGAGAGAGAGAGGGCTAAGGATAAGAGAGGGAGAAAATGACACAAATATGGAAGGGGCACAAAAAGAAGTAGGGAGCAAGGGATATAGTGAGAGGATTTGAGGGTAGAGAGAGAGAGAGATGGGGGAAGAGAGAGGGAGGTAGGAGAGAAAGGGAGAGAGAGGAACCAATATCATAGAAGAACGAATATTTCTCCAGATTACTCTATAGGGATATGGGAGATAGGGGCACCCTACCTACCTAAGTAAATTTCTAAAACAAATGTGGTGTAATCGTCTACAATGGTGGTCAATTATACGAGGAGAGGATTTTACGAGGAGGCACTATATTTTTAATATGATATGCAAAAACCAGGTATTGAACCTAACCATTTCACATTCTCAATATTCTCTCTGCATTTGATAATGTGGTAGATTTGAAACATGGTAACGGAGTCTTATTATGTGATCACCTCCCACGACAATTGACCAAGTGTGAGAACAAAACGCTTGTGGTTGCATCTTCTAAATCATCATCACTTCCACCAACACCTCATCCAATAACACTTGTATAAAACGTCTTAGGCTCCGGGCAGAGAAAAGTAACATAATACATGCGCCCTTAGTCTCTTCTACATACTTGTATCTCTCCTCCCAAACCAAATCGACTAGTGTTGTGTGTTCACTTTTCCCTGAATCTTGTGAAAACATCCCGAGGTAAGGAAATGTTGCACCATGGTATGGATCCACTATGTGTAATATCCACTGAAGGAGAACACGTTCCAAACAATAGGTAAATTCTCACAACTATCCCTCCATGAGATGTTGAGAACTCCAAAATTCCACATGCTCATTAATGAAATCTATAAAATTAGAAGTTTCATACAAGGCTTGAAGTCATACTGAACTTGGACCAAAAGGCTCAAGATCTCGGTAGTGGAAATGAACATCTAAAATATGGTTTGTACTATTCTCATATAGATCATCTTGCATGGATATCTCGTAGAGGTGAAATGCATATTCTAGGTTCCATAGAACATCTCCCATGGAAGGCCTGTCGATGCCCTTCTCTTCCAAGAAATTTTCGGCAGTCTCCCTAAACGTTTTCAGAGAACCAGGGTTGATGGTCCCAAGAAGGTGAGGGTCAATGTTTTTTCAAGCTTGCCCTTTTTTTGTGATTGCATTTCACACTCTGGTATATTGAATTTTTCTCTGGGAAAAACAATATTAAGAGTTTCCCTTGCACATAACACCTCCAATAACACTACTCCAAAAGAATACACATCATATTTATCTATCACTTCAATTCCTTCTGAAGTATTTAGGATCAAGGTACCCAAGGGACAAAACTACCTTTGGATCTAGTCTTTGAATGTTTAAAGTCTGCCACCTTTTCCTGTGAGCTTGTTATCGTGGAGATATCTGACATTTAGATAAGCGTAGAGGATTCATGACAAGGGAATTAGTTTTCAAGATTAACCAGATAATGGAGCTTCATTGGTATCTCGCCAGTCAAATAGTTTGACAATAAGTCGAGGGAGTCTAAATTGGTGCAGTTGAAAATGAAAGGAAATATTTTTGCGTCGAGGCCAAATCCCAATACACTAAGCTTGAAAACCCTCTCATTATTGTAGGTCATGCCTTCAATATCCGAGATGGTTATGTTGTAAGGGTTTCGATCTTGTCTCCAATCGACAGTCACTCATTCGAGCTCTGAGATGGTGACATTTTAGGGGTATTGATATTGTCTCTGGTCCACTGCGTGAGCTTGCATAAATAAATTTTCCACCATGTCAAGTTAAGGGGAATTATCAATATTTGATGAATAAATCTCGATATATAAATGGAATTCTCGAGAAATTCATTATTATACATATTTGGTTTCCTCTGTCAATGTACCAAAGTTGTCGATCCTTCAAAAGGATCCCTTCCCATTATCTCCTCCAAAAGTGGGGTTCATTAGTGCTTCCATATATGCTAATAAACCCCCTTCACTATCTTCCCCATTAGGAAAACCGAATTGTCAAACAAAAATGCGAAGGTCAAGCTCTCCCTCATCGAGGGTTATATGCCATGTCTTGTAACTGTGCAAAGAATCTTATTTTCAATACATTGTTAGATGGTGGTATGATGCAGATATCCAACTTAATGTTGCTCGCTTACCTTATTACCAAGCTATGTGGGACTCTATTATAGCTACAGGAAAGGGCTTCAAAGTCCCTACTATGCATGACTTGAGGGGAGCTCTTTTGCAAAAAGAGATTTACTACTTTGATTATTCATAAAATATAAAATCAATAATATTGTTTTATTTAAAGCTTAATTTGATATAATCATGTAAATTATGTATTAAATAAAATCAATATATTCATTGGTACAACTCTCTTAGAAATTGATAAAACTGAACACATTTATCCCTTATTTATCAATAAAGCATACTTGAATATTTTGAATTACATATTTATAACCATTAATAAAGGTTTATATATTATTAAAAAACTAAATAAATTTCATACGTAAACAAGTAACAAAAGTTCATAATACCATTAAAAATTAACCAAGTTTCATATAAAACAATTAATAAAAGTTCATACACCATTAAAAAATTAATTAAGGTTCATAACTAAATTAACAAAGGTTCATACAATACTCCCCAATGGGGGTGAGATTTGAGCAACTCATGGAAGACGTCTCACATGAGTAGATATAAGTGGAGCAAGGGTGAGGGAAGATACTCCAGGTTTCTTCACCATAATGCGTCCATCGAGAGAGTTACTCACTTCACGTGGGCAATTTTTGTGAAAAATAATTGCGCATTGGAGTTCAGAGGTGGTGAAAGGATAAGGCGAGGGTAGATGAGGGAGCCCGACATTAAACTCCTAACTCTAATTTGGTGTTGGTCCTGATGGTGGCCTCCATAGAGGAAGCGGAAACGTTGTAGGAAGGTTTATGGAGGGAGTGGCTTGTGTGTGCTTGTCATGGGCATTTGCTGGTGCAATGTGCTCAACCAATCCCCCTTTCTCAGTTTCTCATCCATTTTTTTCATCTGGGCTGAGGATAGGAAGTTCAAGGGAAGTGAACTCACACTTTTCCATTTTTCTTGGATTTCAATGAGCCTTCTTTTTTGTGCTAAGAGAGGAATCTAGAATCCGCAGTCCAGGAAACGTCGAGGGTGGTGGTAGAAAACTAGTTTCTTTTCCCAATTTCGTGCCCTCTAGGATGGGTGCGACGATGTTTGGTGGATTAGTGTGTGGTATATATGTGGAGAATTTGGAGGTTGGTTGCTTCCCTTTGGGAAGTTATGCTCAGGCATCGACTACTTTATCATTGTTTTTTATTCAATTTCCTGTGTTGGTTTGGTGGGTGATGGCATTTGGTTTTCTTGGTGGTGTATATGGTAGTGGGAGGTGGCTCTCTGCTTCCTTGCGATGGTGGGTGATGACATTTGACTCCCTTGCTGGTGGTGTCTATTTTCTATGGTGACAGGTCTAGTATTTGGAATTTTCACATGCAGTGGTTCCTCAACCTTGGCAAATTATGAATCCCCCGGTGTGGCGTGAGTGTTCCCCCTTTGTCATCCATGGCCTTGTGGGGGTGGCAGACTCAGAAATAATCATGGTGGCTCCATGCTAGGGTGGCAAGACTATGGGGCGTGTGTGGCTCACTAGTGTGGGTTTGCATGGGGGCCATGGAGGAGGTAAGTAGGGGAAAACAGAGGTGGGGGTATGAGGGTTCAAAAGTAAATTTGTTGGGGCAGATGATTCCATGGTGGAATTGGGAATCATGTGTCTGATTGGTCTGAGGTAAATGAGGGGCATGTTATCCAACATTGTTGCCTGGAGAACTGTAGTGCACTTATCAACAACCTCATGGAAATATTGGGCATAGCTAAGAGAGTCTATCGTGAGGAGCATGCGGAGTAGATGGAAACATTGAACTGAATGCACTATCTATAGTGCCAAGTCCGAGAGAGATTGGTAGTGGCTTGGCGAGGCCAAAATCAAATCAGTGGTGTTGGGTACTGGATTTTTATACTTTTCACTCCCATTTTAACCCATATTTATATCTCTTTGTACCATTATTGTTCTTAAACACATGAGGTAAACCCCTTTCTTTTATCTTTCATGGGATATTTGATTAATGAAGTAATTTTCATGGAGGTTTTACCTTTTTTCAATATTAACTCGGATATTTCTGTAACTTTCCATGACTTGGGTTGTTTCTGTAATAGCCGTGAGTCGTGGAGCAACCCATAATTTCCAGCGCTATCTTCACTTTTTGTTACAGCATAACAGACTCTGTTTCACACCAGCGTTATTTCAGGATTTTTCATAGTTTCCTTTTGGGAAACTAGGTTGCTATTGTAACAAAGTATATTTTTGTAAATATTGAGTTGTTGAAGGGAATCATGGATTTCCAGAAAATTTGTATAACGAGGGCCTTCGGGCTGTGAATTGGGGTTAAGCCAAATTACAGACAGATTTTGTAACAGTGTATTTTGCATTTAATTGAATGTTGAACATCTTGTTGTTTCACCTGTAATTTGTGAGTTGCCACAACAATGATGAAAGATTTGGGCCCACTATTCTGATCAGGTGTTTCGTTTCCCTTTTCTTTCATTGTTTTCATGTTTTAGCTTGATTTTGTTATTACTGTTACAGTGTAATCTTTCAATTGCTGTGAATGTCTTTTTAATTCTGCAATATATTTTAATTATTGTTACAGTAGTCTGTGTGTTTATGGATTTAATCCTGTGATCTACAGTAGCTTATGTGATTACTCCTGCATATGCTATGTCGTTAGTCTTGAAATAACTAATGCCCTCGGGTTGATAATTTATGTGGAAAAATGGTTGAACATTGTTCATATTCGGACACCAATATTTTGGTGTCGTTGCTGAGGAAGGCTAACAGGTGCAAGAACATGATCTTCAATTGATCTAAGGGTCAATATCTCATCTTAGGGAGGGAATTTATTTCCCTACTTCAAGTCTTGAGCATAGTAATCTATGTTTTCTTTCCTGATTTTTAATGTTTTCTTTAGAATTGATCTCTCGTCTTGGGGAGGGCATCGATTACCCTGCTCCAAGCTCTGAGCATATCATGTTGTTTTTTTTCTTTCTTTGCTTTTCATTAAAATTGATCCCTTGTCTTGGGGAGGTCATTTTTCTACCCTGCCCTAAGTCCTGGGCATAGTTTCCAGCTTTTTGTTTTTTGATTCTTTTCTGAAGGGCCAACTTCTCGTCCTGAGGAGGGTATTTGATTACCCTACTTCAGGTCCTGAAATTTGATTTTTATTTATTTTAGTATATTTTCTGTTTGAACCTACTCTCTCGTCCCTAGGAGGAAGCAATATGTCCTGCTCCAGCTCCTGAGCGATTTTTTTACATTGATGGACCCTCTTCACAATTTGTATGAACAAGGATTCGAATAAGAGGGGCAGAGGAAGACCCCCAAAGAAAGGAAAGGATCTAGGAAGGAAGACATATATTCAGGATATCATTGAAAAATCTAGATCTAAGGCATCATTTCATGCTGCTATCAGCGTAAGAGTTTAGAGGAAGTCTGAAGGGCAGTCTGTGGAGCAACCAGTGCCATGCACGGTACCAGAAGGTAGTCTTTCTATGGTGGAAGACTTAATAAATAGGGTACCGATGGAGGAGAAATATTTGGCGTATGGGGAGAAATAACAAGTAGAGGATCAGAAGAAATGAGAAATTCTAATTGGGAAGAAGAACCTCCAAAAGGGTTTTCATCACCATGAGACCAAGGGAGTGTTGTAAAACCTTCTACAGTCGAACTAAGAAATTCTGATTTGGAGAGAGAATTCCTGAAGGATTTCGAGTCACCAAGGGACCAACGGAGTGTAGTGAAACCTCCTATAGTTGAATCACTCCAAGTACCAGTTGTAGAACCAGTTGAAATTCCAAGTGAGTATTGGAGGGTATTTATGGCACCTATAAGTTCCTCTATCGATTTTCCAATCGGAAACGTTGCAGGTGATGCACTAATGAGACCCATCCCTTTAACAGATCTGCCTAGTTTCGAGGGGCTTTCTTCTGATGACCCTCATACGTTCCTCTTCGAATTGTACATTGTTTGTAAAGGATGTCATTATATTGTTGCTACTCAAAAATTAAAAATATTCCCTTCTACCTTAAAAGGGACATCCTTGAGATGGTTCATGGGTTTAGGAGGGAGCACGATTACCTCATGGGAAGGGATGAAAGAAGCCTTCTTGGAAAAATACCCAGATTACTGTCAATCCCATGAAATTAAGGAGGAAATCCTTAAGTTTGCATAGAAAGAGGACAAAAACATGAAGGACTGTGTGGAACGATTCAAATACATATTGCAGAGGTCTGGCCATAGTGACCTGGACAAGGACATTCTGAAGATCATTCTTCTCTGAGCACTGAGGGAAGACTCCCTACAACTTTTGAAAATAGTAGGAAAAATGGATATTTCGAAAGAAGACTTTAACACTATCTATGACTATCGCATTAAGTGTTCACGAGGGGCTGCAAGGAGTGGACAAGGAATTCGGTCATCAAAGACTTCCGATGGAGGGGTTACAAAGGCAGAAATTGGAAACCTACTAGACAGCTTAAGGAATGATATCCTGAGCATATTGTCTGCCCATATGGACACTTTGCACGCAAAACAGAAACAAATGGAGTTGGAAAAGACTATGGCTATATTCTTCTCACAATGTAGAAAGAAGCATCCTTTGAAGGAATGCCCGTTAAACACAGTGGAAGCCTGCGCAATCTGTGAACAGACTCATGCGAACAGCTCATGTCCTACCTTGCATGGACTAAAGGCATTTTTTCAAGGGGCGAGTGAATAAAGTGTGGTAGACCAGCTATACTTCATGGGGCAGAAGAAGCCATGGCAACCCCGACCACCAGCTATGAATCTAAGTATGTTTCAGGACCCATCTCAGTCTTTTAATAATTTTTATATGGGTCCCTAATCTACACCATTTTCAGCTATGTGGTCTCAATATCAGTATCCCCCTTGGAAAAAATGGGTTCCCCAGGCTAGTTCGAATCCTTCATGGAATCAGAACTGGCGTGGAACCTCTCCTATTGGTCAGCTTCCTCATTCTATGCCTCAACAACAACTTCAGTTTCCCTCCAATGTACCTCTAGGAAACCCAACCATTAGACCCCAGCTTCCTATCCAGCTCAATACGAATCCTAATAATAGAGGGGTCCAATAAACAGACACTCTTAACCTTCCATCTTATAGCGTTTATACCATGGGATTTAATGAGATAAACCTACGATCTGGTTGGGTAGTAAATGCTCCCACTTCACCTATTATTATAGAACAGATTGAAAGTGAAGATACAGAACCAGAATAGAGGATGGTTGGGGGTAAATCAGACCAAAAAATAATGAACCAGACACCTACCCAATCTATTCCTAATCAAGGTCATTCAATTTCTCCTCCATATCCTGAAAGACTGACCTTGAATAAACCGAACCCTCAAGCAGAGTTTGATTTCCTAGGGGAACTGCAAAATATTTTTGTTAAAATACCCCTGCTATAGGCTATGAGGGATGTAATTATATATGCAAATACCCTTAAAGAGTACTTCTCTAAGAAACCAGGGAAGAAACCTAAGGATCCATTAACCATTCATGTGATGGGCAGATTATCTGACATCATGTTAGGAAAGATCATGCCTATAAAATATGGAGACCCAGGAAACTCGATTCTAACAGTATAGATCAATGGGGTTGAAATCCCAAACGTACTGGCAGATTTGGGAGCTTCCATAAACATTATCACCTCTGAAACAATGAACACATTAGGTCTTGGAAACATTAAACCAACCCCTAATATCCTGGAACTAGCAGATAGGTCTACAATTAAACTAGTAGGGAAATTGGAGGATGTGATTATTTTAGTGGATTCATAGCATTACCCTGTGGACCTCCTTGTATTATAGACTCGATCTTCAGTTGGTGGTCACCCATTGATCCTGGGAAGACCTTGGCTCGCAACTGTAGATGCCTACATAGGTGTTGATCTGGGCATATGATCATATCAAATGGGACAGTTACAAAGAATCTTACTCTTTATCCTCCTGTGGAACCTAGCCCATCTGAAAAATTATTAACTAGTCAAAAACCTCTTCCTGTAGAAGAGCTTGAACCTGAAAATGAAGATGTTAGACCAGTCCTCACTATTGGGCAAGCCCTTCAATTTGAAACAGAAACTGAGGACGATGCCATTAATGCTTTTATTAATGATTCCAGTTCTGTTTTTTATTCAACTCGACAGATTCTAGAATCTGCTATGAGTTGTGAAACACAAGAAAACATTGAATCAGAAGATGACATTGAAGACATTCCTGTAACCTCATCCCATGATAGTATCCCAATTGAGATTGAATTGGGGAAAACACTTAATATCAACCCAAACCTGTCTGAATCCTAAACAAAACAACTTTTGAAGGTCTATAAAGATCATCAGGAATATTTTTCCTGGGATTATACTGACATGAATGGGATCCATGCTAACTTATGTACTCATCATATTTATATTAAGGAATATTGTTGTCCTGTAAGACAACCCCAATGGAGAATGAATCCTGCTCTCAAGAACATTGTCAAAGAAGAATTACAAAACTTATTGTATGTAGGATTTAGTTACCCCATCTCATATAGCCAATGGGTATCTCTGCTAGTGATTGTTCCCAAAAAGAATGGTAAATGGCGTATCTGCGTAGATTACAGGGAACTAAATAAGGCAACTCAAAAAGACCATTTCCCTTTGCCATTCATTGACCAAGTCCTAGATACCTTGGTCAGGAAGAAGTTATTTTCCTTCCTAGACGGATTCAGTGGATATAACCAGATCTAAATAGCCCAAGAAGACTAGGATAAAACAACTTTCACATGCCCATGGGGAACCTTTTCATACAAGGTCCTCCCATTTGGCTTTTGTAATTCTCCTACCACCTTCCAGAGGGAAATTTTGGAGATATTTTCTAATTTGGTCGATGATAGCGTTGAAATCTATATGGATGATTTTACTCCATATGGAAACTCATTTGAGGAAGGATTGGAGAATCTGGAGAAAGTACTCAAAAGATGTAAGCAGACCCATGTATCTCTGGGTACAGTCAAATGCCATATGATGAGGGAAGCAGTAGTATTGGGAAATGTTCTCTCAACTGCTGGAATTCAAGTTGATTCGGCTAAAGTAGAGGTAATATTACACTTCTTGGTACCCAAAACACCCACACAAGTACGTATCTTTATTGGTTTTTCTAGTTATTACAGATACTTTATAGAAAATTTTGCTAAAATAACACATCCACTTTTTCAATTGCTAACAAAAGATGCAGAATTCTTGTTGACTGAAGACTGTGAGACAACTTTCACAAAAATTAAAGGGCTGGTTTTCACAGCTCCAATCCTCCGAGGACCTGATTGGGAATTACCATTTCACATACATACTGATGCTTCTCAGGCATTAGTAGGGGTTGTTTTAGGACAGCAGGTAGACAAAACACCATACACAATTTACTATGTCAGCAAGAATTTAATTCCTGCTGAGCTAAATTACATGGTGAAAGAAAAATAATTCCTGGGTGTCATTTATGTTGTCAATAAGTTTTGACACTACATCACCAGGTATTCTACTATTTTCCATACTGATCATGCAGAAATTAGGTATTTGATGATAAACCTATTACTCCTGGCCATGTTACAAGATGGTTGCTATTGCTTCAAGAATTTGATATCACAATAGTAGATAAACCAGGAAAAGATAACGTAGTTGCTGATTTCATATTTAGAATGGATAATGAAGGCACACCTATAGAAGATAGTTTTCCCGATGAACATCTTTTTGTAGTTTCTACTAAACCTCTTTGGTATGCAGATATTGCTAATTATCTTGCTATAGGGAAAGTGCCTTCTCATTTGTTATACAGGGAACAACGAAAAATTATTCATCACAGTGCCTGATATTCTTGGATGGCAGGATACCTTTTTCACACAGGTACGGATAAGTAGATTCGGCGTTGTGTGTCTGAGGATGATATTTATGAAGTATTGAATGCAGCCCATGATGGCCCTTGTGGAGGGAATTTTGCAGACAAAAGAACGGGCCATAAGGTGCTACAAAATGGGATATTACTAGCCTTATACCTTCTGTGATGCACAAAATTATGTCAGGAGGTGTGATAGTTTCCAACGTATGGGGTAGCCCGGTCGAGCCGATGAAATGCCTTTGCAGGTACAAGTAGTCCTCGAGCCTTTTGAGAAATGGGCTATTGACTTAGTTGGACCCTTTAACCCACCCTCCTAAAAAAAGGTCCATAGCTTGGTTTGTACTAATTATGTGACTAAGTCGGTAGAAGCCAAGGCTGTCACGAAAGCAACAGAGGAGGTGGTCTCAGATTTTCTATTTGAAGAAATTTTTGTTCGTTATGGTACCCCAAGAGAGATTTCTTCAAATAAAGGAGCACAGTTCACATAAAAAATGATAGCAAATCTTATGCAAAAATAAGGGGTCAAGCACAAGGTGACGTCTCCATAGCACCCCCAGGCGAATGGAAAAGTGGAAAGCACAAACAAGACATTGGAAAATATCTTGACAAAAACTGTGGCATACCATCATCGGGATTGGGCTCAGAAGCTCTGTGAAGCTCTCTGGGTGTACAGAAAAACATGGCTGAATACAACTGGGTTTTCCCCATTCGAGTTGGTTTATGGGAAATCCCTGTTTTTTCCAATATAATTTGAAATCAGTACACTCAGAACATCTTTAAAGTTGGTTTGGATCTGTCAGATGCCCAGAAACACCGACTGGCCTAGCTCAATGAACTAGATGAAATCCGTTCAATGGTTGCCTAGAGAAATACTGTTATTCAGCAGCAGAGAATGAAATGACATGATAATTTTATTAAGAATAAGGTGTTTCAGAGTGGATATTGGGCACTACTCTATGACTCTCGCTTCAAGGATTTTAAGAGAAATCTTTGCACTTGCTGGATGGGACCTTACGAGGTGGACGCTATATTTGATAATGGAATAGTCAGGCTAGTCACAATTGATGATACACGTGATTCATTTATAGTCAATGGACATTGCCTGAGATTATACCAGTGCCCGACCTCTAAGGATGCTTTTATTGAACACCTCTCTGAGAAAGCTGGTTTGAAGGTTATCAACGCAAAGAACTCTTCCTCTGCATCCTTACTGTAATTTATATATATATATATATATATATATATATATATATAAAAGAATAAAGAATTATATTGTTATTATTTATCTTGTTGTCTTTTGTAGGAGTTACTATTAAGAAGTAAAAATCAAAGAAAAAATCTTCCAAGTATCAGTTGCTGCTACTCATGGTGTTGTTACTCGATTTCTTCTACTCATGATGCTGTTACACTGGATGCTGGTACTTGATGTTGTTACTCATTGATTGATTTTGTTACACCAAATGCTGCTAGGCACATTGTTGTTACTCCAGATGTTGTTACATGGGATTTTTTTACTCGCACTGTTGTTACTCCAGATGTTGCTACTCGCACTGTTGTTACTCCAGATGTTGTTACACCGAATGCTGTTACTCACACTGTTGTTACTCCGAATGCTGCTACTCACATTGTTGTTACTCCAGATGTTGTTACACTAGATGTTGTTACTCGCACTTCCGTTACTCCATATGCTGCTACTCGTACTGCTATTACTCCATCCACATCATTATTGCGCTATCATCCTACCAACCGTCACTTTGTCCCAATAGGCCGCCAGGTACTCCTCCACGTGAATTTTATTGATTTAATTAAATATCCCATGTGAAGACTTTAATGTCGTGGACGACAAAAATTTAAGTTGGGGGGGTGCCGTCATAGTTCAAGGACGGTGTATAATGACCTCATAAATCATTATGACAGTCTGTGTGTGATACACCTTACGATCCCTATCAAAATTTTGTATAATCATTCAATACGTATTGGGATCCGTAATACATATTTTCCACTTCATACAAAATAATTACTATTTTTATTCATTACACTTACCATATTATTTTATGGTTTTTCTCGGGTTCCTAGAATTACCATCCATATTTACCATTACCACCTTTCATTTTCACCATGCTATTTTTCGAATTTGGTATCCACCATTTCGCCAAACAGTCTGTTGTTCCAAGAAGTGCTACTACAAGTCCCCACAGTCTGGTGGACTAGCTTTACGGCATGAGCCTATAAACACAGCTTCGGTCCACAACAATCTAGAGGTATGGAAAATCTTTGTCGATGCAGGGTGGGATACCCACTTCAATAGATTGCAGGGGTTTGACAGGGGAATCACAATAGATTTTGCACTTAATTTAGATGAGAATCACTCGCAGGTCAGGGGACTAGAATTTCTTGTCACAGAAGAGGTAATTGTAGAGGTTAGCGGGCTGAGACAGCAAGGGAAGCAATGGTTTGCTCAGAGATTTTCTCTCCTAGAGTTTCCCCAATTATTCTTACAGGCAGGGGAAAGTGTCGTTCAAATGGGTAGAGCATATGAGCGCAATACTATGCCATATCCTTGGAACGACATCGCAAGATTTTTAATGAAATACATAACTTGTGAAGGCCTAGCCACAACTCTATTTAAGTATCATTTTAAAATTCTAACGCACCTTCGATTTCCACAAGCTCAGGTGCATGCCTTAAATATTCCCTTCTTCCTATTGAGATAGTTGCAACACATGGCACAGTCCTCTTGTCATTCACGTCGGATGCCGACAGTACTCTTTAACCATGGATTGGTGTGTTTATTGGTCATGCATGCGATAAACAGTCTTTGGGTCTCCTGGGTGGAACTATGTGGATCCTTAGAAGAAGAGATAGAAGCCATTATTACTGCTAGAGAAGAGGAACTAGTCTCTCCAGCTAGTTTACCAGAAGAAGAACATTTAGAAGGAATTGATCAAGAGGAACCCGAAGAAATGGAAATGGAGGTTGATCAGGAGGAACCTGAAGAAGTGGAAATGGAAGTTGATCAGGAAGAACCTGAAGAAATGAGAATGGAGGAGATAATTGGAGATATAGCCGAGGCTGCCACACAAGAACCAACCTCGCCTAAGGAGCCCACAAATGAAGGGATTATGGATATCGTGAAAGAATTCAAGACTGTCATACAGTCGTCGAATTTTTTCAATTAAGAACAGGGGGTGAAATGGTGGACAAAGAAATGTAAAGTGATGTTGTTTTTTAGGAAACAACATCATCCGTCGAAGCAGAAATGGATTTGAAACAAGTGGGGGTGCTACACAAGAACCACCCCCGATTTGGCTAGAACAGGGAAGTAGGGAGGAGCCAGCATGAGAAATCGACGCGGTCCCTCAAGGACTAGTATCGACTGTGGAAAAAGTAGCAATTCATGAGAAATAGGAAGGTAGGGAAGGAATAAACTGGGAGTTCGATACTATTCTACAAGAACCAGTATTGACCCTAGAAGAAGAAATAATGAACAAAGAGCGAGAGGATAGAAGGGAAACAAGCTTTGGAATTGATGCTGCCCCACAAGAACCAGCGTCGACCCCGAATGAGGTAGTAATGCGTGAAGCTCCGTCTCAAGCCGGAAATGAGGATGATGAGTTTGTCCCCCATTCTCCATTCCAGTCTATGATGCCTAGAGGGGCGAGGGGATTCCACTCGCCCAAACGATTAATGGAGGAAGTATTTGTTCCACAAGTGCTTAAATCTATTGACACAACCAAGATCAGCCCAGTCACTACCGAATATTTGTTGGAGCACTCAGAGGCTCGCAAAGAATATAGGATTCTAATGGAAACACTGGAACATAGAGTGGTCGATGGAAATGTTGACCAGATGGCACGAGTCCCTAAAGGGAATACAGAAGAATAAGCCCCTGAAGATAGGGAGCCCAGCCAGAAAGGTTTAACAAAGGAACCCAGTGAGGATATTGGCAGCATTTTGCCGCCTCCTGAGCCTGTCATAGGCCCATAAACTGAATTTATTTTCAAACAGGAATGGATTGAATAGTGTGAGAAAAGGTTACCTCTCAAGAAGAGGTATCAACTGCAGTTCAGTGAAACCATGAGACTAAAAAGGGAGTTTCAGGAGTTGAAAAGGAAAGTTTCCCGGCTGAAAAAGAAGGTAAAAATCTACAAATGGAAGACAGTAAAGCCAAAAATTGAAGTCTCTTATGCAACCACCTAGACTTTCCTGATTGAAGAGTTGTTTGAAGGTGGAGAATTTTTATTGGCCGCTGAGATCCAGAAGTGGTAGTTTGCTGTGAGTAACGATAAGAAATAAATAATTCAGGTTCGAGAATAGGCTGCCAAAATAGAAGAATTGGAAGAACAAGTGCAACTGCTGCAATCAGATATAGAGAAGATGTTCTCCTTGGCACAACAAGTAATGGCCTGTAGACCTCCTGCACATAGCTATGCCTTATTCCTTCACGAGCAATTTATTTTCTTTTGTCTTGAAAGTATATATAAGGAGATTTGGTACGAGATTGAGGACCCCATTCAATTTCTCCGTATTTTAAAAATTCATGATATCATAGGACAACACTTAATGTGAGAGCTCTACATGCATGGGTATTTCTTGAGGCATGATTAGTATTTTAACCCCGTTCCATTCACGGGGGACATTCATTTAAGAGCTTTTACCTCCTATACCATCAATTAGATTAAGTGGAGAAAGTACTGGGATACATTTGAAGAAAATGAAGTCGAAAGGCCGTTAATGATGAGGAAGTAGCATGGCCAGTCCTCATACATTTATATCAAGCATTACACAATTTTACAGATTGAGGGCCATAGAGAAAACATGTTGGAAACCCAGAAATGGTGTGCTGACGTATGTGTCAGATAGATTACGATGTTCCTTAAATAAGCATTGGACAGTTGTAAAAAAAGGTGGATGTTGTCATCCTCAGCCGTCAGAGGACGAGAACCATTTGGGGCACCTAACTTTGCACGAGCTCTAGAGAGGATGCCACATTTCGTAGCATGTATTCATACCTATGGGGTCAGATGGATGGGGCCGAGGTTTTAGTTTCCCCTTATCTGGTTGCCATCCGAGCGATATACTTCTACATACAATGTTGATCCAGATTAGTGGAAGGATGTTGTTTTGACGGAAGGATATAAACCACCAGGGACGGAAATGGTTGAAGAATATGATCTCACACAGCTTAATTCCAGTCACATTCAGTCCAATCCAGATCTAAGGAGATGATGAGCTACATGAGGACATGCAGATAGACTAGTTGGGGGGAGATGTTGGGTACAAGATTTGTATACTTTTCTCTCCCAATTTATCCCATCTTTCTATCTCTTTGTACCATTATTGTTCTTAAACGCATGAGGTAAACCCATTTCTTTTATCTTTCATGGGATATTTGATTAATGAGGTAATTTTCATGCAGGTTTTAGCTTTTTGCAATATTAACTCCGATATTTCTACAAATTCGGCCAAAGCGGGAAAGTTGCAGCCGTGAGTCGTGAAACAACCCATAATTTCCAGCGCTATCTTCACTTGTTGTTACAGCGTAATAGACTCTATTTCACACCAGTGTTATTTCAGGCTTTTTCATAGTTTCCTTCTGGGAAACTAGGTTGTTGTTGTAACAAAGTATATTTTTATAAATATTGAGTTACTGAAGGGAATTAGGGATTTCCAGAACATTTGTATAAAGAGGGCCTGCGGGTTGCGAATCAGGGTTAAGCCTAATTACATATAGATTTTGTAACAATGTATTTTTCAATTAATTGAATGCTCAACATCTTGTTGTTTCACCTGTAATTTGTGAGTTTCTGCAGCCCTGATCAAACAGTTGGGCTCACTCTTCTAATCAGGTGACGTGTTTCCCTTTTGTTTCATTGTTTTAATGTTTTAGTTTGATTTATTTACTGTTGTTACAGTGTAATCTTTCAATTGCTGTGAATGTATTTTTAATTCTACAATCTATTTTAATTGTTGTTACAGTAGTCTGTGTGTTTATGGATTTAAGCATGCGATCTACAGAAGGTCATGTGATTGCTCCTGCATATACTATGTCATTAGTCTTGGAATAACTAATTTCCTCAAGTTGATAATTTATGTGAAAAGAGGGTTGAACATTGTTCATATCCGGACACCAACAAGTGGGAAAGTAGAAAAGTTGGAGACTTCGTTGGCGCACTTTGAAGGGCACGGTCAGTGTTACTTCTATCCTCCATTGCATCTAGGAACAACCCCGAACAACCCTGCATCCATCATGTCAGTTGACTACTATGATATTTGGTGTTGTTTATGTTTTATATGTGTTTTGGTACCTCTGGCCCAAACATCAAAAAACCCAATCGGGGTGAGACCACCTATTTTGTAAGCAGCTATATGTACTCATTTTTTCCTACATGAATAGAAAATTGACTTACAAAAAAACAAAGGTTCATACATCATTAAAAAATAATTAAGGTTCATACTTAAATTAATAAAGGTTCATACATGTTTACTAAATAGGTATATAAATATTTTAGGTTTATCTATTTAGTATTTATCAAATGTAAATATGACAATTTAATACTAGATTTAAATGAACTCACATGTTTAACATAAGAAATGTAATATTTGTCTATTTATTAAATGCAAATACGAAGATTTCACCTTATATTTAAAACAAATCACACTTTTAACATAAATAAACGAAGTTTAAAATTAAACTTAATGGCCAAATATTAAATATAAATATAAATATTAATTTGACTATCTAAATATTACCTTTACTAAAATTATAATGAAGTCATTAGTGTAAAGTTGATAGTGATACATGCAATTATGTTAATTGTAAATGCAATTATGTTAATTGTAGATGAATCCATTTGCAGTGTTAAACTTTAGACAAAAGGGTACTAATAATTTTAACACTGTAAATTCAGAGACCCCTTTGTCTCTAAATTTTAACACTGCAAATGGATTCAGAGACATCTATAGTGAAATGTAACACTTTGGTACCAAAATTTAAATTTTCCATTTATGGAGTGACAGAATTAAAAATTACTGACATACACGACTAATTCATATACTTGTTGTACTTGTTATTTTGCCATATTTTTATGCTTGGACTATAATAGTCATTTACATTAATCATTATTTAATTTTATCACTTATTATCTAGTCATATATTTTAATCCTAGACTAAATTAATCATTTAAGTTAGTCTCTTTTAGTTTAGTCACTTATTATCTAGTCATATATTTTATCCCTAGACCAAATTAGTCATTTATGTTAGTCACTTTTAGTTTAGTCGGTTATTATCTAGTCGTATATTTTATTCCAAGACTAAATTACTCATTTAAGTTAGTCATTTTTAGTTCGATCACTTAAAAATGCTCAAATTTAGTAGTAATTCACTTGAAATAATTGTGGTGGCTAACATTTTTAGTCACCTAGTAATTAATTTCATCATTTTTGACTAGTGGATTCTCATTCAAGTGACTATGTTTCCTACAGAAAAAACTTGAGAGGTTTTACTTTCGGTTTGTCCAGAATGGTTTGTATGTGTGTCTAATGTAGTGGATCACTCTAGTGGGTTGGGGGAATTATGGAACCCTACAGATATATAAATAAAAGCATATCTTTCATGTGCATGGATTATTATGACTAGTTTCATGTTGGGATTTATCCATTCTTATGTGCCATATTCAGGAAGAAAGTCATTCTCGGATCATATTATTGACTATGGTCTCCTTGGTTCATCTACTTTTATTATTGTTGGGGACCTCAATATGAGCTTGTGAATGGAAAAATATGGGGGGATAAAGAAAATGAGGATTATATGGTGTCTTTTTTAAAGGATATTATGGCTTCTCATGCTCTCTCAGATGTAGTCCAAACCCCTCTTTCTCCTTTCTGGCGGAACGAGTGCATAGGGATTTCAAAACACTTGTATCAGTTCATCACTAGTGAGTCTTTGAATGTCTACCTATCTGGGATGTGTTCTCTGATAATTCCATCACTCATTTCAAATCACCAGTCGATTATGTTGTCTTGGGAGGATGTGAAAGAAAGGTGGCCATATCCCTTCAAATTTAATTCAGACTGGATGAAATTAAAGGACTTTGAATCCTATGTTTTGGATATATGGATTCGATTGGTTTTTCCCGCCCCTGTAAATCACATGGGCTTAATTTTTTTCTAAATTGAGGTTATTGAAAAAGTAGGTTCGTATATGGGCTAAGAACAAAAAATATGCTCACTATAAGTCTCTTTTTAAGATTGAAGATTCTCTCAGGTGTTATAATAATCCCAATGACCCCCTGTTTTTCTCTAATCTATATAGATCTAAAATATTGGTTATGGAGGAGGAAAAAATAAGCATTATTTTGTCACATGAAGATGAATGACGTTTGAAAAGTAGGGCCATATGGGTTTTTGTTGGTGAAAAAGCATATTAATATTTATAATATCTTAATTAAAACTCCAAAGTGTTTGCACTTTTTAATGCCAATTTTACTCATTAATGCAACATAAGAGAGAGATTGTAAATTAAATTTATTGATTTTGAAATCGATGGCCATTGTGATTATCCATATAATTATAAAAACCAAAGCTAATTTTATTTTCACAAAATATTATATTATTATTTTAATTGTTCAACATCTTATATTGGAATATGATCTTTGGAATCTTAGTTTTGTTTAGAAAAGCAAGAGGGATAGTTACATAGCAACATAGTCCCTGCCTCTTTTTTTTGTTATTGATATGCTAGTACATACTACAAATAAGGAAATGCATGGCTACATTGGGAGTTTGTGGAGCATATTTTACATATGCAGGGCTTTTCCATTTCCCACTTTCATAAAATATTAATTAAAATAATTTCATGTGTGGAAGAAAGTTTGTGTCCATTTCTCTCCACATGCATTCCCTACACACACTTTCTTTCACACTCCCCACACACCCTTTCTCCACGCACCCTTTATCCCTTCCTCCCTGATCACACTTTTCCCCCATGATGTCATGGATGGTTTTTGTTGAGTGAGCGACAAGGCTTTACTGCCATTGTGAGACACAACCATCGATTATACACCAAACGATAGAAAGATATCACATCATTGTGGTTAAGCATCTCTATTGTTACACGGGCTTCCCATGTGATGCATATTATTATCGCAATGAGCAAAAACCTCGAACACTTGTATCACACCACCTACCATTTTTGGCCTAAAAAAACATGATGAATGGTTTGTATAGTCCGTCCTATTTCAGATTTCACATATGAATTCTATATTTTGGATTTAAACTGATATTTTAACTTTGTTTTACTTTGTTTGTGATTGCATGCATGATTATTTTACCAAGATACCTTAATGGGGAATCCATGGAGTATATTTTACATATGTATGACTTTTCTATCTCCCTTTCTTTCATAAACTTTTAAATTAAAGTAATTTCATGTGTATGGAAGAAATTTTGTGTCCCTTTCTCTGCACACACATTCCCCACACTTTTTCTCGCACTCCCTCGTACACTCTTTTTCTTCACATCGTTTCTCTCACAATCCTCGCACACCCTTTCTTTGCATGAAGACATGGTTGTTTTTTATTTGGAGAGTGACAAGGCCTTGTCGCCATTGCGAGACACAACCATTGATTATAAAGAAGAGGGTGTAGAACTATCACATGGATGTGGTTAAGGATTTATACTATTACGTAGGTTTCCCATGTGATGCATACTATTAATGCAACAAGCACAAGCGTTGAACAAAAATATCACACAACCTACCATTTTTAGTCTTAAAAGAACTAGATGAATGATTTATATAGTCCAACCTATTTCAAATTTGAGATATAAACTCTATCTTTTGGATTTAAATCAATCTTATAACTTTTTTTTGCTTTGTTTGTGATTTCTTGCATTTTTATGTGACAAACATACCCTACTGGTGAGCCTTCCATTCCCTTTCAACTTATGCATTCAATCATTATTAGATTTATATTTAAAATTTCATATCAAACTACTACTACTATTTTGGTGTGCAGATGAAGGTGGTGTAGGGAGTGTGGGAGAAAGAGTATGTAGAGTAACGGTGTGCAAGGAGTTTGTGTCCCTGAATCTGAACACGTGTTCCCAACACACTTTCTCCAACATTCTTCATAAACATTTTCTCTACGCACAAAAATAATATTAGTATTTCAATAAAATTTTCAATTGGGAAAAAAGTACACATGGAATAAAAAATGGTTAAATAAACTAAAATCACCATGGATCTATATATTACACTAAAAGTATTGCCTTCGAAGAGGAGATAATTTGGGAAGAAAATTTTTTTGATCATGAAAACTCTACTTGGGGAGAATGGTTATGCATGCAGACCCAATTGGAAAATTTTATTGGAGAAGAGTTGGTATACCTAGTAGATTCAACGATTTTTCACACAATCAAATTAACTTGGCAATGGAATCTTTGCTAAAAAATCTTTTGAACAACGTTAAAACCCTCGCTGGTTGAAAAGCTTTTGAATAATGTTATTTGCGAGAGAGTTGTCTAGTGCTCATAAATAAATAGTTGTTGCTGACCGTAAACGACATAGCTTCCAGATTCTAAACCGAATTGCTTCTCCATTTTAATATGTAGGCACTAGAAAAAATATGTGATACTCTTTCTTGTTATATTTTTTTTCTCCATAAAATATATTTAATATTGAGCTACTCACATCATGCTCCTCGTTTTGGTTATTTTAGTAACAACCATGAAAACCGAAATGCTCTTATATTTAGACCCACACAACCTATCTTTCATCAAGCTTTTCATAAGTAAATCCCACTCTGCTCCATATTGATAATTAAAGTAGTGTGTAGATAGGTTCCATATATTTGTGTAAAATGATGAATTACTATAATTACACACTAACTAAATTATACAATGAGTAATAAAGGGAAGTGGTATTTATTTTTGTAATTAAAATTAAAATTATTTTAGTTAAAAATTAAAATATTGATTTTTTTGTGCTCAAACACATATTCTATAGTTTAATATGAGAGTGATGTGTGATCATGTCTATGCTGAATTTCGAATTGACACGTGTATTTTATAATTAAAATAAATTATTCTCTAAATAAAATATGAAGTCGGTTATAATAAAAATAATAATGAATATACATGTTTGGTTAAATTTAATTATCTCAATTTGATCGTTAGTTAATATTAGAACCCAGTATGAAAGAGATGTTAAAAATCCTTACTCTCACGGTCAACCATAATACAAGAAATATGTTGACTATAATAAAATATCTCAATGGACAAAGAGAAAAAGTAATTGAAAGTAGCTATAAGAATAATGAAATGGAGATATGTAATTTATTAAAATTTCTAATATAAAATTAATATATTGCATTTAAAATATTAATAATAATAAAAAATTCAACATAAGTCATAAAAAAAATTTCATATGCAGAGCCAAATAATATTTGCATGCATTTAAGAAAAAAAATATTTTACTGTATATAATATAGTTTATAAATAAAATATCTCTTTAATACTATGTACTATTATATATAGTTAAAAAAATTAATAAAAATCTATTTATATATTATATAAATCAATTGAAAGAAAATAATTCTTATGGTTAAAACATTTTAAATAGTCTTGTTATTTTACATTTTATCCCCTTTTAGGTATATATATATATATATATATATATATATATATATATATATATATATATATATATATATATACTCTTGAAATGGGGTGCGTAAGAATATAGGAGGGAATAAGGGTGAAATGAGGTGAATAAAAACACAAGAGGGAATAAGTGTGGCATAGTCATGATCATCTTAAGTATTAACTGAAGGTGAAGTGACTACCACCTTCCCTCATAAGTTCTAACATGGAGTAGGCTCAATGTACTGCACATTCACTCTATAATGAATTACCATACAACTTGGTCCTTTCTTCCATGCACCATGAGTTTTTTTGGGTTGGATTTTTTTATATGGAAGCTTCTCGATGTTGGATAATGATGTCGCTTGATAAAATTAATTTTTATTAGGTTATTTTGTGCTCAAGCTAGCAAGTTATTTCTTCTCGGGCATAGCTTGGGAATCTCACTTGTCACATGCTGAGAGTGCTCTTCGAGTCATCGCGCATCAAGGCCATTTGGGTATGCAACATTAGCAAAGTTCCTCACAATGGCAGTGACCAACTTATGAGTACTTCACTCCTAGACTATGTCTATAACACTTATACTTCTTATTCCTGTGTCAAATATATTATGTGTGCAGAATCCAACATGAAATATTAACAAAAATATAGTACTTCAACTTCAATTAATTTCCACCTCCAAGTACAAGATACAGTATCACATCATTATTATGCTACAATATTATGTCACATTCATACAATATAGAACAATATATAAGTTCTAAAAATGTACACCACATATAAATAAGAGGACCCTCATTCCTTCCACAAAATTATAGTATAACTATCTTCAAATTATAATACAATGCTTCAAACATACAAATATTTAGGGCCTAGGCATTCTCCCAAAATTTCAACAAGAAAAAACGAATGATTTTCCCAAAACCAAGTCCTTACAATACCAAAGAACCCCAGCATATTCAACCTTACCTTGCATGACATAGGCACACTGTTCCTCAGCGTAGGTGTATCAACTACACAAACTTGGTTTAGACTCTTATCAACCTACTGTTGTAAACCAAAAATTTGACCTTTGGTTTCTTACACTAGCAAGTGCACATGACCCATTATCCTTGGTTTAGTGCTTCTCTACCATGAAGGTATTTTGGAGAATCTAATTCAGACCACCTATGAAGTGTCAAAACCATCCATCCAAGTGTTCCAGTTTAGTTTCACTTAGTCCAGTTTTAGTTCAGTCTTACTGAAGTCATTTAATTTTGATGTCTCCAACGTAATATTATTTAAAACATTTGTAATATGGAGAAGAGAAAATCGTCTGCTCCACTTATTTTCAATTTTTAATTTATGTCATGGTATCTGAAGCCTCCGTAAGACTCCTTGAGAGAAACAAATATTGGAGCTACGTTGTGTGAGAATCTAGAGCAACAACATGAGTGCGATGTGAGCGCGAGATCCAAAGGAATAATATTGAGGTGCAGAGATCCAAAAGGAAAAGAAGAACAAAGAACTAGCAGAAGAGAAGCCCTTGATAACTGAGTGATTTTTTTTTAATTTAATTTTTTTTAATCAGCACTCTTTCTAAAGGAAAAATCATGCCGATAAACCATTAGCGCTGGTTTGAGGCAGCTACTCGATCTGATCAATGCTAGTTTGAGGCAGGTACTAGTGTCAATCAATGCTCTTTTGAGTCAAATACCCACTTTGATCAGGTAAAACCTTGCAGATATTTTTTTCAGCATGACCAACGCGGAAGTGGTGTTACGGAGCCACGCCGGTGTAAGCTTGTTAAAATTTTTTAAGAAGCTTCATGTGCAGAAGAAGAGAGAGATTCGGTTCTTAATAAAAACACTGAGATTTAAAAAAAAAACCAACAACATGTTATTAATGCACTCTAGAAGTTCACGGATCTGCTTCTGGTGTGATCTTCTTGCAGAAGCAGTCTCTCAGAGTAGAGCTAACCATTATTTGGGGTCATTGCTTAAACAGTTTCTAGGTATTTTGATATTTTTTGTTGAAGTTTTGTAAAAGTGTCACCCCTGCAAATAATTTTTTTTGAAGCAAGGTATTGGTTGAGAATTTGTAGACTCATCTGTTTGTGAAATCCAAGTAACATCGTCATTTTTTTTATTGCATTTAGTTTCACTTTCTAAAATTTGTGTTACTTGTTGAGTCAAACTGACCCAACACTCAACAACTGGAAAATCCAAGAGGCTAAAGCGACAAGATGAGATGTTTGAGATCTTTTTAGATCTGGAAGTGAAGAGGCAAAAGGATGCCTTTGCATTAAAATGCATAAAAGAATCTATGGATGACATCATCCTTCCCTTTATTTCATATGCCAAGACATCCAAGGAGGCTTTATATACCCTTGAGAAGAGTTTTGGTTCAAGGGTGAGCATTGAAGTTGAAGATGAAGTGGATCTATAGAAGCAGATCTACATCGAGATGAAAAGACTCAGCCACAAGTGTATGATTTCTATGATGAAATTGCAGATGCAGCAGAGAAGGAGCACGAAGATGCTTGTGAACCCCATTGTGCATAGCAACAAGTGGAAGGAAATTTTATGAATGCAGCAACACATCTTGTTGATGAAAATTTTGTGAATCGAGCAACAGAGCTTACTCATGAAAATTTGGTGAATCCAACAACATAGCGTACTGATAAATATTTGGTGAATCCAACCACACAACTTGCGAATGACAATCTGATGAATCAAGCAAAAAATATTGCTGATGATGACTTGGTGATTCCAGAAACATATCTTATTGATGATGATTTGGTGAATCCACCAATAGAGCTTGTTGATGATGATATTGTGAATCCAACAAAACATCTTGCTAATGAAAATTTAATGTTTCCAGCAACAAAACTTGTTGATGATGATATGGTGAATCCAACAACAAAGCTTGTTAATGAGATTAAAACTACTATGGTAAATCAAATGATTAATATTGTTGATGTAAACTTTGATAAATATTTTTTCTCTAAGAATGATTGGTTGCAAATGATGCAACAAAAACATCATATAGACATGATGTTATTTAGTGATAAAATCCCACCCGATTTGGTGGAAGACAACCTGTTCGTAGTAGCACTGGTTAGTGATGAAGATATAGAGACATAAATAGAGATAAAGGCAGATGCAAAGAAAGAAGTCTGCAAAGAGAAAACTGAAATAGAGATAGAGGCATAAGCAGAGAAGGAAGCGCAACAAGGGTAAGTTTCCATTGTAGAGAAGAAGTAACAAAACCAATATGGTTTTGGAGATGTTCTTACACTTACTATTGATCTCCAATGTGTAGGTAAACAAAAGGATTATGAAGAAGAGTTAAAATTCCTTGAAACATGGCTTGCAACACCATGTCTAGATGAGGTCTACATAGCAGTTGTAGATATGAATGGTGAGGACAACATGCATGATGAACACATCAATACAATTTTTAGGTATTGGAGCTTTGAAGAGATAAAATACTATTCTCGTCTTATGTTGCAGCAAATTGATGATGAGAAGCACACTACATAAGACAATATGTTGCAGCAACCCACATACAAGTCATTTCTTGAAGAATTCTAGGACATGCTTAAACATTCTGGAAGAATAGAAGACCTGCACCCGCAAATGAAGAAACTAAGGTTTTAAGAATACAAGAGGAAGAAAATGCTGAAACAATTTAGAGGCTATAGAATCTGGAAGAAGAGAAGAATAAAACTAAATCTAGTTGAACTCAATTTTTTTAAAATTTTAAGCCTCACTGAGACATAGACCAATAGGTATCTTAATTAAATGTTTATGTTGTTGTAGTTAAGGGGAGTGTTGGAGAATCTAATTCCGACCACTTGCTAGGTGTCGAAACCGTCCATACAAGTGTCCCAGTTCAGTTTCACTTAGTCCCATTTTAGTTCAGTATCACTAAAGTCATTTAATGTTGATGTCTCCAATGTAATCTTATTTAACACATTTGTAATATGGAGAAGAGAAACTCCTCTGCTCCACTTCTTTTTAGTTTTCAATTTCTATCACGGTAGAGCGATCCTCGTGCATATTTCCTTTGTTCAAATCTATGGTTATGTTCTATAAAATATAGTCCTTGTCTCCATTCATTCCACATCCGTTTGAATTACCTCCATTACATTCACTCCATTGTTGTTTTATACTTAGCCATAATGAGTGAATGGGCATGTTGAGAGGTTAACCTGACCCATCGTTCCATGGACCAACATTCATTCCATCAAAAACTCCAGCATGACACATCAAATTTGGTCGGGTTGACTCATTCTATATTGTGCATGGTTTTTTAGGTGCGCTCGTTCAAGTTCAGGTTGACTTATTCCATCTCGGGCATGCTCACTCTGTCTCAACCACCATGTTGACGGTTAAATCTATCCGGCCAACAGCAGGGGATCTCCCCGGTAAAAGGTCCCAATTAGACCTTGAACCGTTTGGAATAGGGATCCCGTCCGGAGTGTGGGTCCAGCTACCACTGATTTCTCCTTTGCTTTGGGTCTCGCTTAAACTCTATAAAACAGTGGATACACACCTAATAAACTGATACAAGACATATGATTGATGCATTAAATGTACATACAACACTATTAGTAGCGAGAGGAAATAATAAAGCGTGAAGACCGAAGGAAGTGTTGTTAGCAACACTTCATTAGGGTCATGCTTGTAAACTGTTCTGACCACAAAGGAAACAATTCCTCATGGCAAGAACACCCTTCTCTTCCTAAAAGTTTTAAATGGTAACACAAATGCTAATAAACAAAGCCATCAGCGTTCATTAAGGAAGCAAAACGAACTCAACCACCATTAACATATTGAGCAAACTGTTATGCAATCGTGATATAAATTAAAGATACAGTTCCCTTAATCTAAAGACGTTCAGAAACTGAAAACATAATACTCAACAGTGCTCATACATATGACAACATCAGATCCACAAAGGGATTTTTCAAAATGCTTGTATTCATCATTAAGTGTATAATCTACTGGTAATATAATGTACTCAGCTCGAGTCCCCAACAAAAGATCCTTTTACAAGCTCCCAAAGGAGTATTTATAATACAAAACCTGCCCTTTGGGCTTCCTTGAATTTCCATCTTCTTGACCGTTAGGCTGCCTTACGACCCAGCCTTTTCTGCGACCTGTGACCTGACTGTTGTTACGACCTGCGACCTGACTGGGTTCTGCGACCTTGCGACCTAGTCGCTGGGTCGTTGGGTTGCGCCGTCGGGCATTTGACAGGGGATGCAACTTAGCGACCTGGCGACCCCTGCGACTTGTGACCTTTGGGAACTTGCGACCCGCGACGTCAAGAAAATCTGCGACTTGCGACCTCGGTCAATCTGCGACCTGCGACCTTGGACCTCGGGCAGATCAGTGACTTAGGGCCTCGGGCAATATATGCGGCCTGCGACCCAGTCACTGGGTCGCTGGGTCGCGTAGTCAAACCTTTGACATAGAACATGACTCCGCGACCTGGCGACCTGAATAAATCTGCGACCTGGGGTTTTATCCCTTCTACATTTCTCCTGTTGAGATAGTCTTAGCTCCCGCCACATGAACCAGCATTTTTTGGATAAGCGACAAACTTCCTTGTCTGAATCATCATCATAATCTCCTAATGTTACCTGTGTGTAAGCACATTAGATTAGCCATTAGCCTCACCCACATAAATATGTTGATGCATGTTGAAGAAAACAATACAGATACAATAAAAGGGAAACGCAGATACATAAGGAGCATATTGACATATAACATCAAGGGATTTTAACGATTAACTTCGACCCCTGTGTAGTCATGTTTTGTAGGCGATATATGCTTTTGAGAAAAGAGGCCATTCCGAATCGGGGTCGCATGGTCGGAGCTTTCATGGGTTGCAGCCTCTAGTGGACATATCATTAGGCGACCTTGCGACCTTATAGGGGTCGCACAGTCACATGGTCGCATTTTTCGTCCAGCAGCGCGCATTGCGACTCAGCGACCTGGAGGGGTCACGCGACTTGATCTCTACATGGGTCGCAATCTCAAAAGGGTCGCAGGGTCGCAAATATCACCAAGTCGCAATTTGCACTAGCCTCACAGGTTTGCGACCCAGCGACCTGGGTTGAACTGCGACCTCAAAGCATGGATGTCTTCATCGTTTAGCTTAGGCGCAATGTCTTTTCCTGTATTGAATCTTGCTTTCATTCAACGAATGGAGCGGCTTTTACATATGGAGGAGTTGCTCGATCGCGTGATCTGGTTGTAGTTGTAGGAAGGAGCGCGCTCCGACAAATCCCTTGCCCTTCTAACAGTGATTCATCGATGGATCAATAATTTTAACCATGCATCAAAATTAATAGCGAACAGTTTCTGTCCCCGCGGTGGCAAGTCAGGTTGTACACAGACAAACACCATTGCCACACTATATACACATGATGTTAACAAAACCAGTCTTCCAAAGAAAATCTAATAACGTCAATCTGCTGGATACACATTGAGATTTGAGTTAGCTGATTCATGCCCTCTTTGGAAGCACGGACATGAAACGTGTTTCAGTCCTGTCAACAAAATTTGTTTTAACTTGTGGCTTTTCCTGATATAATGATTTAACATCACACGCTAAGCCTCCTCGAATCAGCATCTTCAATTTAATTTTCAAGGTGGAACTTTTATCTTATAACAGAACATTTCTCATCTACTGTATTGAGGGATTTTTCGCTCTGGAAATAACGCTCCATAGTTGTTACTGCGTTGGTTCGATTGAGCGTTTTTCTTTTTCCTGGCGGATCTGTTATCCTACAGCAAAGACAAAGCCGATACAGCTGAATCTGTGTGCATGCATTCTGGATGGGGTTGTGTTGCCATTTTTCCACGCTATCCCAGCTAAATCCATGTGCATGCATTCAGGATGGAATTGCATGCCACTTTTCACGCTGTCACAGCTAAATCCACGCTGGATAATATCAAACACTGTCGCCTCCACCGAAACACTGAGATATGGGCGGTTACTACATATTATTAACGCATTCCTGTGAGGAGCTGAACGCAGTGCTTTGCATGGGAAACTTTCTTCATCAACGAGGTGGAAAACGCTGGTGTTGTTTCAAACTGGATCAACACATCCTTTGACACATGGCGGAGGGCCAAAAATCATGCCGTGGACTGCCTCATGCGCGCTGCAACTGTGCTTCCCATGGTTTAAGTCATCATTATAATGGTAAGTGTATTTGAGGCAACAAGAGGAAACCACCTTCCATGCGCGGCTTTGATCGAGAATAGAAAAGGCATGTACGCCTCCCATGACAGAAAGTGAGCGAAGAACAAAAATAGCTAATAACAATCATGACTGGTGCTGACAAGAACGATGAAATGGCTCCACCTAAGCGTTAAGTAAAAAGGAGAACAAATTATAATGTCGAAGTTGAAAGGATCATCCATTCATTGCTGAACCCCTTAATCGTGACTTTGAGTGACTTCACCTTATGGCAATGTGAATTAACAACGCGATCCTTGCCACATGTTTTCTTAAACTTTCTAGGGTTACGTTGAATGTTGTGAACGTGAGAAATTTGAATGTCGATGACTGCCTTAAGAAGCCTTGCTAAAACTACCACGTGGCAAATTCGATCCTTTGTTTGAATGCTCTGCGCTATAGTTATTATAAAATTGCCACCACAGTTCTGCTCCAAATGTTTTAGTTGAAGAGTTGACCGCCATGTATATATATAAACGTTTTCATTTGGCTCCATGCAACATAAAGCAACGTAAACATTGAACGTTTGGCTCCATGCAATGTAAACACGACTTTGGACCATAAAATATATATCTGCTCCACATTTACTATAAAACACGATCACCATATATGTCTTCTTAGCACCCATTTGTCACGTGTCCACGTAGTTTCGCTGTTATTGCCATCATGGCCTTGTTATACCCTCCCGCTCATATTTCAAACATACGTTTGACCAGCTCCAAATTTAAAATTCCACCACCATGCATAGAAGCATTTGCGCCCATATGTAGTTCCGCTCCATATTTGAAACGTAAAGTTGACCACCATAAACATATTTAACACCAAGTAATGCACTTTCATACAGTTCTGATCCATGTTATCATTATAACATTGGACAATTGTATATAAATGTTTGTTCTGAACTTTTACCGTGAATTGAAAAACGCCTTCGAACCTTTGCTTTAAACATAAGTTTTGATTAATATATCTGCTCAACATGTTTTACCATAAGTCAAAACTCCACCATAGAATTATTCGAGCTCCATTGCAATGAGTTGTCACAAGGTTCTAATCCGCCATTTTAATCGTAAAGTTGACCACCTTATGTATCTTCCTCAAATGCTTTAACACAGATTAAAACTTCGGCATGTATGCTTTTGCTCGGCGGCCTTATATGGTTTTTGAAATCATATAGTTTCTTTGCCTTGGTTTAATCACATCATATTTGAAACCATAACCATGGTCCACATATTTGTGCCCACCATGTAGCTTGGGGTTACGAGGTATTATTTCCCAAAGGTGTTCCAACGCCTTGAATGAGATTGTCATTCTCTATGTAAATATTTTGAATCCACTTTGTTCGCCCGGGCTATACTTCGGGCTAGGCATGTCAGAGTGGTGAAATATGTTCCTTGGCGTGCACATCGACATTGAGCTGGTATTGCGCAGGATCTTCAAACTTCCTTTAAGGTGAGATATCTGGCAAGCTTAGATCATAGCAAACGCTCCTATTTTATGTGAGATGGCATCCAGTACGGACATTTCCAAACGAAGCGTTTTTTAAGTATCTGGTGCGCACTGGTAAGGAAAGCCTTTTTGCGTCAGTGACATAAAAGGTTCTTTCTCTGATCCACATGTATCACACCATCCTCCTTTTAACAGTATTGGTCACTTGCTCCTCCTCCTCCCCTGTTCCGCAACTTTGGCTTTGTTATTGAACTCAATTTTATTGCCCTCGATGTCATGACAAGATTGAGGAGTTTGTCACCGTGGGGTCGACCTGTGTGGAACATTACAACATCACAATTACTCTTCGATAACAATGGCCACAGCTAAAACATATGAGACTAACAAGCTTAAGAGAAGTATTCAAACAACATGCTTAATGACCCACAGCGGGAGGGCCTTTATTCGTCAATACACGACAGGTTTCCATTCAAATGTATGCATGGAAATCTCATTACACATGGCGTGACTGAGGTAAGAATTTTCGAGCGTACGCTGGATGATCCTTCCCAGATATGGCGTGATTGCAGAAACAACGACTGATCATGATGGTGAGAAAGCTCATGAGGGGTTGGGGACAGGTCGGTGGGATGTCACTGACTGCAGGTTGGGTGAAAGACTTTAACACCTAAGCGAGCAGAGGGGGAACCCGAAATTTTAAATATACCCAAAATTTTGGGTGGTGTTATAGCAGCTACAACACACACTAATTCCATCTTGGGTGCACTCATATAAAATCAAGCACTTTAATTTCACCTTTAGTGTACTTGTGCTGAACCAGGTGTCGTCGTTCCACATTGGTCATACTCATTCTAACTTGATCACCCTCATTCCACTTGGGTGCACTCGTGCTGACTTGGGTGCCCTTATTCAACCTTTGGAACTCTTGTGTTGATCACTTGGGCATTGTCGTGCTGACTCGATAATTATTTTCTTGTTGGGGCAAAAACCTGAAAAATTTCACACAATTGTCATAAATCATACTATTTTCATCCCGTATAGTAATTCAACTCATGACACTCGTGGGTGTTCAAGTGCAGAGGCTTAACATCCTCCCCCACTCCAAATATTTTGTCATCTTAAACAACATGTTGTCATGTTGTCATCCTAAACAACAAACCCCCTTGTCAATTCATCCATCACCAAAGTTTTTGCATCCTCAAGAAGACTACTCATAAAACAAACATCTCATATCATTGAAAAAACTTCCAAATACATGTATCATGTGAAGACTACTCATCTTCTAACACTGCATCAATCGTGTGAATATATGAATGTTCGTGTAATAATGTCATGTCATCAACTATTTAAGTAGCTAATCTGATCATGGCACCAAATCCACAAGAACTCATGTCACTCAAACAAATCCAATCATGTCACATCCTAATGTTATCTCGAACATATGCACACATATACTCATAATCTCAAATTTGTTCATTGGGAAGTACCTCTGCTAAGAAATCCACATATCTCCATGGACTCAACAGCCTAAGTAACTACCAATGAGCCAATCTCCAAAATATCAGAAAGAGTATGAAGTAGGATAGTCTTAGATACTGTCGCTCCACACTCCAAATCCACCTCCTAAAGATGCACCCGTCTCTCTCAATTATGTTCTATTCTATTTTGGAAATGGCTCTCCTGCATCTAGAATGACCCCTCAATATTTGTCTGTATTGTATCTCAATAAAGGTGGGTAGGAACCTATCCAACCATCACTCTCCTCAATCAATTTTTCCAACTCTAGATTCTTAGACTAATCCTTTGAATCTAATGTCTCTCTAGACTCGTCAAGCTCCCTAATTTCTCGTCTAGACAAAGGCTTATCATGTTGAACTTCATCCTAGATTGTAGATGAAATTATTCTATCTCCATCATCATGGAAATCCTAAATCAATTCACCCTCCACATAACAAATGTCAACGAATTCATAAAACTCATTCATGTCTTGACATCGACTATATAAGGTCTCCTCTCAAGACTCAAAATTCTCTCTATCAAGTTAGTCACCATCCTGGTTTACTGGATAAGAATATAATCTGTGTGATCCAACCTCTTAATAATCTCGTTATCAAGCTGTCTCTCCTCAACATAGTTTGCATGGTTGGAAAAATCACTGGCTCTAATCCTTAAAGAATGAATAATCACTCCAAATGTGGCATAGGCACAATTCTCTCTCCAACCATGATTTCCTGTCCCAATGAAACCTCATAGTCATCCAACTAAATGATGATGAATTTAAGCTTCCCACTCCAACTCTAATATTCACTGGAACATCTCAAAGCATATTGAAACTCTCCCATCCTTGGAGTTCACTGCTTTGAAGGACATTTGGACTCATAAATCATGAAATCCTAATCTCCTCACTACATCCTCCCTTATGAAGTTGTGAGTAGCACCGCTATCCATCAAAGTAACCTGATGACTCCCAATAGCACTTATACTTACATAGTTTAGTCAGTTCCTTATCCGATCATTCATTGGAGTAGCCTCTTTTGAATAGGTTGCACCCAAAACTTGTATGACTCCTACAAATTGCTTCTCTTGCTACAATTATGTAGTTAATTCTACTCCAAAGACAATTATTTTCCATATGATATTATTCACATATCCAATATTTAAGAGTCTTCTTCTCCTTTGCCAAATTGTTATGCTTAGGTCCATATTCTTTAGAAGACTCCCATTTTCCCATGGATACCTTCTTCTTGCCTTTATTCCCACCCTAATATTGATCTTCTATCTTCTCATTCACATGGAAATCAAAAATACTATCTATTGTGGTGATATCCTCTACAGGTTCCTAAACATTCTTCCTTCTCACCTTTATTTGTGCCCAATGCTGCAATCCCATCATGAAGTTAGAAGCCTGTCTCTATCTGATATATCCTTGGAATCCAACATGAGACCCAAATAATCATGAATGTAAGCTTGTATACTACCAACATTTCTCAAATTATTTAGCTTAGTCCTTGCATTGCAAGTTTAATCCCTTGGTCCAAACTACATGTCAAAATTCTTCCTTTATTTCTGCCCATGAATTGATTTCATCCTATATGTGAGTGAAAATGAAAAAAATGGGTAATACACTTTGGTATGCAGAAAGAATTTTCACTATGTTCGACAAATTCTCAGCTAAGAAAAAAAGTAAAAATATTTTCTCTGGTGAGAGTTTGACAGTTTCTTAGTCGAGAGTTTGTAACTCTTTCAACTGAGGGTTTAGCAAGGTTAATCATAGGCTTTCAAACCCTTGACCAAGAGTTTAACAATTTTTTGTCTATGGGGTTTGGGAAAAAAAATTAGGACACAAAATATTGACCAGAAGTTTAGATTCTATCTACTCTCGGTCAAGAGTCTAGATTCCATTTAAATCTCCCAGACAAGAGTTTTAGGTTCCAATTTATTCTCTCAGATGAAATTTTGGTTGAAAACAATTTCTTGGGCTCAAAATCTCGCCTCAGATTTTAGATTCTATTTAAAATATCCTAGACAAGAGTCTACATTCTAGTTAAAATTCAGCCAAAAGGTTGAAAGGTATAAATTAGAAAAATTCAGGAGTTAGCACCCTTTTTTTCCGTCACAAAAGAAAATGATAGTTCTATTGTGGCAAGCAAAAATGAGAGGTTTGTTACATTGTCTGTTAAAAGGAGAGGTCTTATGCTTGAAATGAGAGTTTGTAGCTGCTTCTCAAACCAACCTATAAGAGAGGTGACTTTAGCCTTCTATTTTCACACATCAAGCTTACTTTGAAAAATATTTTGTTGGAATGAAAACCTTATGCTTTTTAAATGCTAGTTCAACCTCTTTATAATGGGAATTTTTACTTATTAAGCCGCATTTTCAATTGTTGGATGGATAGCGCAATATTATTTTTTTGCATATTTACTGAATTAGCGATTAGTTAACAACAAATTTATTCCTAAAAACTCGACAAGTGGCAATGTTGAGACAATATTTACTCATACCAATATGTTATCTTGTAGTTTTCTAGCATAGTAATCCACAGTTTTCCTTAAAATAGATCTAGGATTTGTTTAATTCTAAACATTTATAAAACAAATTTTGTAATATTGGGTTTATATTTGTAGCTTGAATTTTACTCCACAAGTCCCCAACCATCCTACCATGAAAAATTGTCAACCAACGATCTTCTATTTGTTATTTGAAGTAGCATTGTACATGAATTGGGGGTTAGAAATAGTTACAATTAATGCATGTGTAGGGCATACACATTTGTAATTTTGAGGTTCTATCAGAAATAAGTGAAGATGAGAGATTTGGGATTTTTTTTCATTGATGAGTAGCCAACTTTCTTCTTTCTATACATTCATCTTTTCATTGTTTCCTTCACTCTGTGTAGTGCCTATTATGCAGCATGCCTTGTATTTTTCTTCATGCTCCAAACAATATTATGAGTAATATATTGATAATCTTTATTTATGAACAATGATAAGGTATGAAATAGGAATTGTAAACTCAAAACGAGAATTCTAGCCAAAAAAAAAAAAAACCATGAAAGGACAACCTGAAAACGAAAAGTGTTGATGATGGAATAAATTGTTTTTTTCAAGCTAAATTTTCAATATTTTTTAAAAAAAGCAATAAAAGCCAATAAAAACTAATATTTTTTGATCAAAAAATACCCTTAAAACTAAACGTGTTGATGCTATAATAACATATTTTTTTTGGGTAAATTTTCAACATTTTTTAATAATGATGTTAAGGATAAAATATCATGACTCTATAAAATCTTAAAATTCCACTGATTTTAAGACATGGAATTAAAGATAAAATATCATGTCTCTAAAAATCCTTAAAATTACAACGAGTTTCACTCATGAAATTAAAGATAAAATATCACATCTTTGAAAAGCCTTAAAATTCCAACAATTTTCAGCCCTGGTTTTGAAGAAAAATACTTATAATTTTTTTCAATCATAACATTAAAGATAATGTATCATGTCAAGTCCCACTAGCACAAATGATTGAGGATGGGCCTCATTAGCAAGGCGACCCAGGAACAAACCTCACGAGTGGTGGTTGTGCTCTATGCTAGGGGGAGAAGACATGCTAAAAAATCCAGTAAGCTTAGAGCTGGTGTTGCCCAAGCCAAGGGTGATCCCTGGGTGAGTTTGACAGATTATATGCTCATGGGTCGCAATTTCTCATGCCACACATCAATCGTGGAGGATCACAGAGAACTTGACAAACAAAAAAAATGATAAAATATCATGACTTAGAAAAACCTTAAAATATTGACAAGTTTTCAACCATGAAATTAAGACCAAAGATCATGACTACAAAAACCTTTAACTTTTCACTATATTTCAACCATAGAATTATGGAAAAATTTTATGACTAAAAAACTTTAAAAATGAACACCTGAATGAAAGATTCATTATACCAAGGGTAATTTCTTTTTAAATGCTAAAAGTATAGTTATTTTAAAATCTTAGCCTAAGACAATTTGACACATTGTAACACAAATTAAAACATCAATCATCAAATTGACATGCAGTGTAGGCGAACTCGACCCATTGTAATGAAAACTTAAAGACCAACCACGAAATTGATACATTGTAGGGGAAAACTCGATCCATTATAATGAAAACTTCAAAATACACTATCAAATCGACACACAATGGATTGGATTGCTATTCGATGATCGACATAGACCATGTAGAAAAATAAAATAAAATAAAATAATAAATAAACAAAAATGAAAAATACAAAAGAAAACGAAAATTAAAATATTGAAAAAAATAAAAACAAAAACAAAACAAAAAAACACAAAAAATTTTAAAAAATAATAAGAAGTAAATTAAAATATATATTAAAAAAAACATGAAAAAATAAAAAAGAAATTAAAAAAGAAAAGAAAAAAAGAGAGTCAAACATGAAAATTTCAAAAAAAAGAAAAAGAAAGAGCATATGAAACCTAAAAAGAAAAATAAAAAATATATATATAAAAAAATAAAAAAATAAAAATAAAAAACAAAAAACATTTAAAAAAAAAAATTGAAATTAAAAAATTTAAGAAAAAAATTAAAAAGTAACCAAAAAAGAAAAATAAAAAAACAAATAAATAATACTTAATTGGATTATAATAAATAAATAAATAAAACTTTAAAAAAAATAATACATTAGAATAAAATAAAAACATTAAAAAGGAATGAAAATTAAAATTAAAATAAAAAACATTAAAACAATTAGAAAAAACATTTTAAAAAAATGATTAAAAACATTAAAATAAACACGTTAAAAAAAAAAAAAAACATTAAAAAAATAAAAAATAGAGGCTCGACGGGCCTTGTGCAGGGAAGTTGATTCTGGGAATCGCCTTCCTAGCACAGCGCCCATGGAGCCTCAATTTTTTTAAATAATTTTTAACTTATTTAGCGATTGTAATATGTTTTTTAATGTGTTATTTATTGATTGCTTAATTTTTTTTTTTTAATAATGTTATTTTTTTTTTTTTTTTTTTTTTTTTTTTTAATTGTTGTAATTTTCATTTTATTCTCACCTGTTTTGTTTTGTTTTGTTTTTTTTTAATCATATGTATATTTTTTAATGTTTTTGAATTCTTTTAAAGGTTTTTATTTATTTATTTATTTTTAATTGTATGTTTTATTTCTTTTAACAATTTTGTTTTGTTACTTTTACTTAAAATTTTATCTGAAACATTTCTTTTGGAAATAGAACTTTAAATCTCATCATCTTTGGATATAAAATTCATAAACCTTTTTATTTTTCCAACTTTTTTTATTTGATTTTTTCATAAAAATATTTTATTTAACATGTCATTTTTAGTGAAAATGTTCTGAAATATGTATTTTTTCTCTATTATACCTATATGCAAAATGTGTATTTTTTGTCGATTGTTTAAAATTATTAGTTTTTAGTGACATTTATTTTATGATTATTGAAATATTAATTAACGATATATAAATATAAAAAAAATCCTAACCTCAAAATATTAATGTTAGTATTTTTTTTTAGACTTTGCAAAAACAATTTACATTTTATTATAGAAAAATATTGCAAAGAAAAACAAAAAATACATGTTTTGAAAACCATTGAAAAGAAAACATCTTAGGATGAAAAACAAGAAGAGGAATAAGAGAACTTGATAGATGGTTAAATAATAAACATTAAAAAAAAGAATTGTGTATACTTAGCACATAAGAAAATTTAAAGTATCAAAAATATGTCTTAAAACAAAATGTTGATGATTTTGAAAATTCACATGAAAACCACCCAACATTTTATAAAAAATATCCACACTTAATACATTGGAAAATTTAAAGTGTCAAAAATAAGCCCCTCTAAAACAAAAGGTTGATGTTTCATCAACATTTTTCAAAATCAACACGAAAATCACTGACATTTAAAAAAAAATGTCCATCCTTAATACATAAAATAAAAATTGAAGCATCAAAAATATGCTCCAAAAAAAGGCGTATTTTGAATCAACACTTTTTGAAATCAGATGATTTTTTACCACCTCAGAAAAATGGGTACTCAGTACAATTCCCACTTGAACACTGTTACCGATGAAATAGGTAACCTGACCTCAAAACGGGAACTCTACCCCAAAAAGACTCAAAAAACATGAAAAAACACCCCCAAAAAAAAAAGTGTATTCCAGAACGCACTTGGTTTTTTTTTTAAGGTAAAATTTCAACATTTTATAAAATTATGCTAAAAACAAAATTGTTTCTTGAAAAAAGGATTGAAAAAACACCCTCAAAACAAAACCAGTTGACGCTGGAATAACCAAAAAAAAAAATTTGTCATATTTTTGACATTTTTAAAAATAGAAATAACATTTTTTTAATTTTTAAAATTCAAACATTAAAAAAAACCTAAAATTTAAGAAAAAAAATAAATTTAAAAAATAAAAACATTTTAAAGCTTAAAATTTAAAAATATATACGAATAAAAATAAATTAAAAAAAAAAAAATTTAATTCAAACATTAAAAAAATCTAAAATTTAAGAAAAAAATTAAAAATTAAAAATTAAAAAAAAATTAAAGATTAAAATTTCGAAATATATAGAAATAAAAAAAATAAAAATAAAAACAAAATAAAAATATTAAATTAAAAAGAAAAACAAGTTAAAAAAAAAAAAGAAATTATAAAAAATAAAATATAGAAATTAAATTTTAAAAAGAAAAAAAAAATGTTTATTAAATTTTAAAATTAAAAAATAAAAAATAAAAATTTAAAAAAAAAATTTAAATTTAAAGAAATGTATTAAATTTCAATAAATTAAAAAAAAAAAAAAAAAAAACATTACTGAAATTAAAAGTAAAAAAATGAAAAAAAAATACAATAAAAATATTAAATTTAAAGAAATATATATTAAAAAAACAAATAGATTTTAAAAAATATATTAAATTTAAATTATACAAAATAATATATATATATATATATGAACTTAAATTAAAAATATATATATTAGATTTTATTAAATTAAAAAAAAATGTTAATATTAAAATAACAAATTAAATAAAAAAAAAATATTAAATTTTAATAAATAAATGAATAAACGGAATAACTGTACTCTTCTGGGTGGAATTTGTAAAGGAGGATTGGTGTACATTATAGGAGGAAGCGATGATTTTAAGCACTATACTGCAAAACATTACTCTTGAGTAAAATAGCCGCCTGCATCGAGTACACTCTTGAAACAAAAGCCGTCCCCGGGTTGACAATTAATGTGAGGTAATTAGGAGTTACAAAGACACCTTTTTTATCGCTTCCACAACAGGAAGCTCCAATTTGTATGCCATAGAACCAATCTTTTGCAACACCTTGTAAGGACCATAGTACTTTGGTGATAATTTATTATCCTTCTAGCTCGCTTGAGGGACATTTGCTCGTATGGTTGTTTCGTATGTTTGTAGCCGTAAATAATGGTTGTAGCCGTAAAAATACCCAATTTCCTACATCAAAACTTCTCTCACTGCGATGTTGATCTGCCTGTTGTTTCATTCGATTTTGTGCCAAATTCAGGTTATCCTTTAAGAGTTGGAGAACTTCTTGTTGATGCTCGATGTGATTTTCCACTGCTTGAACCTTCGAATTTTCTCTTAAATATGATGTGATGGATGGTGGATGATATCCATAAAGTGCCATAAATGGGGTCATTTTTGCTGCAGTATGGAAGGAAGTGTTATACCACCATTCAGCAAGAGGTAACTACTTGACCCATTGTGTTTGTTTATCAGATACAAAACAACGAAGATATCCTTCCAAAAATTTATTTACGATCTCAGTTTGACCATCAGATTGAGGATGATAAGATGAGCTATGAGCTAATTGAGTACCCAAACAAGAAAATAACTCCGTCCAAAAAATTCCAGTAAAAATGGGATCTCTGTCGCTCACAATAACCCTTGGGCTTCCATGTAGCTTTTGAATTCTGTCCATAAATGTAGTAGCAACCGTACTTGCTTTAAATGGATGAGATAATGCACAAAAGTGTGCATACTTGGTAAGTCTATCAACAACCACCATGATGACACTCTTTCCTTCGGACTTAGGTAAACCTGTGATAAAATCCATTGAAATCTCCTCCCAACGTTGACTTGGAATGGATAAAGGTTGTAGAAGTCCCGACGTCTTAATTGTTTCCACTTTATTCTGCTGGCAAACCAAACATTTCACCACAAACTTTTGAATATCAGATTTAAGGTCATCCCAAAAAAATTCTTTCTTCACCCTGTGGTAAGTTTTTAAAAATCCCGAGTGTCCTCCTAAAGGAGAAGTGTGCAATTCCAGAAGAATATTTTGTTTTAGATGGGAATTCTTACAAAGATATAAGCGATCTTTGTACCATAAGGAATCATTTTTCCAACTAAATGTATCAGATGTACTAGGATCTTGCCGCAACTTTTGAATGAGTGTCCATACATCTTTGTCCTTCTTCCATTCATCTCTTGCTTCGGTTATCCAATCTGGTTGGATAATAGAAATGGCACAAAGCAATGCTTCCACCTCTTCATTCTTTCTTGAGAGTGCATCCGCAACAACATTAAGCTTTCTTTTTTTGTAGATTATTTCAAAGTCATAACCCAACATCTTTGTGACCCATTTTTGCTGCTCTTCTGACGATAGTCTTTGTTCCAAAAAGTGTTTAAGACTATCATGATCGATTTTTACCTTGAAGTGTCTTCCCATTAGGTAAGTTCGCCATTTCTTTAGTGCATGCAGTATTGCTAACATTTCCTTCTCATAAATAGGCTTCTGTAAATACTTTCCTTTGATTGGACGACTTTCAAAAGCAATGGGTCTTCCTTCCTGCATTAAAACTGCACCAATTCCATTTCCTGAGGCATCACATTCCACAATAAAGGTTTTTGTGAAGTCAGGCGTAGCTAAGACCGGTGCTAGGCACATTGCCTCTTTAAGATGTTCAAAGGCCTTAGTTGCTTCAGGAGTCCATGAAAATGCATCTTTCTTCAATAATGTTGTTAGAGGTGCTGCCATTCTCCCATAATTCTTAACAAACTTGCGATAATACCCTGTTAACCCGAGAAATCCTCGCAACTTCTTTATGGTTGTGGGGACTTTCCATTCCTTAATGGCTTTAATTTTGTTAGGGTCTACTTTAACACCCTCGTGAGATACAATATGACCTATATATTCCACCTATTGTACTCCAAAGAAAAATTTGGATTTTTTTACATATAATTGTTTCTCCTGCAATAGTTTGAGCTCCCTATCAACATGTTCAACATGATCCTTCCAAGACCTGCTATAGATTAGTATGTCATCAAAAAATACTAGCACAAATTTTCTAACGAAGGGTTTGAAAATGGAATTCATCAACCCTTGAAATGTAGAAGGTGCATTGGTAAGGCCAAAAGGCATGACCAAAAATTTATAATGACCCTCATGAGTTCGAAATGTTGTTTTTGGAATATCTTCAGTCTTCATTCTAATTTGATGATATCCCGAACGAAGATCCAACTTGGTAAAATAAATTGCTCCATGTAATTCATCCAATAATTCATCAATCACAGGAATGGGAAATTTGTATTTAATGGTGAGCTTATTTAGCTCCCTATAATCCGGACACATTCGCCATGATCCATCCTTCTTGTGTACCAATACTACAGGAGCAGAGAAAGAACTTTGACTAGGTTGAATTATACCTGCCTCTAACATTTCTGCAATCAAACGTTCAATTTCGCTCTTTTGGAAGTAAGGATATCTATAAGGCCCGATGTTTGGAGGAACACTTCCTGGAATCAAATGAATATCATGATCATGATCACGAATAGGTGGGAGTCCTTTGGGAGTTTCAAACACCTTGGAATGATTGTCCAAGACTTGTTGGAGATCTGCAGAAATAGATGATTTTGATGTCGGAACTTCTAGAGAGCATAATTGTGCAATTACGCCTCATTGTTCTTTCTTTAGAAGCTTTGTCATGACATTAGAGCTTATTATCCTTCCTGGCTTCCCTTCAATACCCCGTAATTCGACTTCCTTTCCTTCTGAAAAAAATTTCAAGAAAGTTCTTGAAAATTAAAAGCTACCGTCCCCAAAGATTGTAACCATTGTACTCCTAGTACAACATCAGCACCTCCCATAGGAATGGAAAGCATTGGACTAGTCAATACATATTCCCCCATGGTTAGCTTTATATTATGGCATTTCCCAGAGCAATTTATAGTTCCTCCATTTGCAACCATCACTTGGCATTCTGGTGCTGGGTATAGGAAACAATTTAATTCCTTCGCTACCTTACAATGAATAAAATTATGGGTGCTACCTGAATCAGTCAACACTATTACCTTTTTCTTCTTGATATGTCTTGCTATCTTGAGAGTTTGAGGAGTGGTAATTCCTGCCAGTGCATTACATGATATGGTCGGATTCATTTCTTCCTCTTCTATGGCTGGTTCCTGGTGTGTATCCTCTTCTTGTTCATTTTATTCTTCTTCTTCACAATCTATGTAAAATAATTTCTTTTCAGCACACTTATGACCTTTGGTGTATTTTCTATCACAACTGTAGCAAAGCCCTTTTGCTCTTTTTTCTTCCAATTGTTGTGGTGTCAACCTTGTAGGTTGTGGAAATCTAGGCGTAGGAACACTTCCTTCTTTATAGAATTGAGTGGTAGGCTTCCTTGTCGCCATAATTTTACATTCAACTTTTCTTGCCAACCTGAATGCCTTCTCCAATGAATCAGGTTCCAGAATGGGAACTTCATGTTGAATGTTATCCTTTAAAGTGCCTATGAAGAGATCAATCCTGTGTTCCTCTGGAATATCAGTTACCCTTATATTAAATTTTTGGAAGTCCTCAATGTGCTGCCCTACCAAACCCTTTTGTTTGAGATTTATCAATTGGCTAAAGAAGGTGTTGCTCTTTGTATCCTCATAATGTGCTATCATTTCCTCCGTAAAAATTGACCAAGTGACAATTTTTTTACGGGAGCAAAGACATCGATACCATACAAATGTATTTTGTTCTAAATGTAAATTTTCAATGCGTACCTTTTGTGTGTTTTGCACGTTATGGAGATAAAAATATTGCTCCATCTGTAGTATCCATGTTACAGAATCCTTTCCATCAAAATTTGTCATATCCATCTTTGGAATATGGTGGTTCTTCCCACCAACATTAGAGTTTATGAAATCACAATTAACATTTATTTGGTTCTCATCATGAGGTTCTTCTACTATCTTTTCACCATTAGGAAACCTTTCTTGTATCAACTTTGTCAAACCTTCCATGTCTGCTTTTAGAAAATTCTTCATGTTTTCCATTTTCTCATCGATCTTAGCTTCCATGTAATCCATCTTAGATTCCATGCCAGTCTCCATGCCATCCATCTTAGCTTCCACGCCATCCATCTTAGCTTCCACGCCATCCATCTTAGCTTCCACGCCTTTCTTCAAACCTTCCATCTTCACTTCCACGCCATCCATATTAGCTTCCATGCCTTTCTTCAAACCGTCCATCTTCACTTCCACGCCTTTCTTCAAAACTTCCATTTCATTTTTTGTTGCTCTTTGCGAGAGTGAAATTTGTTGCACTTGCTCTTGTAATTTTGATAGATCATGTTGTAATTCTTCATCTTCATGAGTCATAGTAGAGCCTTCTGAAGGCTTAATGGGTGTTGAATTCTTTTTTGGGGCCATTTTAGAATCCAATATTGATATCTATTCTAAAAGATGCCCTTGGAATCAATTCAACTTGATTCTTCAAACAAGACTTATGCAATTCGAAAAAAAAATACACACCTTTTACTAGCTTTGAGGAGCTCGATATTGAAATTGAATTATCTCTGTAATTGAAAATCTTCGATATCTGAAATTCAGCCCTGTAGTAGCCCTCTAAAGCTTCTTTCAAATTCCACAGGTCTGACCTGATTTGGATTCTCCAAGACCAAGTTGTGTCCAATCTCCCACAATGACCTAATTCTGGACTGGTTCAGTAGAGCGAACTTGTACGACTTGCCACGTGTCACTGTTTTGTCCTTTGTCTCTGAAATTGATAGCGAAGAAACTACAGGCTGTGTAATTGTGACCACTTTTGACAGCACTCCAATCCAATCTTCAGAGAGAGAGTTATTGAACTTTTCCCACGATCACCTCTTTGAGATGAAATTCAGGAGCCTGAAAAAGCACTACCTTCCACAGATCATATCTCCAAAAATATTGCGAACCAAGATCTGAAATTTTTTGACAAATTTCCTCAGGATTTCAGCTTCGCACCATACAAATTTCAGATTCTGAACCTTCGTAGAAAAATTTTTATAGCGAAAATGCCACGATGACCTGTTTAGGAGCTTGAAAAAAGGCCTAACTTCCACAGATGATATCTCCGAAAATATTGCGAACCAAGCTCTAAAATTTTTAGAAAATCTTCCTCAGGATTTCAGCTTCGCACCCTAAAAATTTCAGCTTCTGAAACTTCGTATAAAAAAAGTTATAGCGAAAATGCCACGATGACCTGTTTGGAGCAGCGAAACCCTAGAATCCAAAGCTCTGATACCAAATGTTGTGTAACCAGCTCCAAAAAGAGAAGAAAAGAGATATCAACGCCTTAGAAATTAGCCACTTCGAGGGGGAAACCTCCAATACATTACATAAATGAACAATTCTTGGATGATACAATTCACAAAACCTCCTTTCTATATATAGGAGTCCATGGGGCCATAATGTAATCCTAGTGGGCCACAATGTAATCCTAGCCGACCTAACAAAAATAATTTAAGGGCACAATAATAACAAAATGGGGGTTACAAGGGTACAATAATAACAATAAGGGGGTTACAATAACAATAATAAGGGACTATACTAGTGATATAGGGACCTAACACAACAACTTCATGATATGCCACAAGACTATCATAACAAAATACTATTGTCTAATGGTACTACTCAATATTCTGCTCAACAACACATTACTAAGATGTCAGACTTCTTTGAAATTTATGAAATTGATGATTTAGATGTTCAAATGAGATTGTTTGCTCAAACTTTAACAGGAGCAGTTAAGAAGTGGTTCAAAGATTTACTTTTGGTAGTGTAACTGATTTGTTTGTCTTTTTTACTTTGTTTTTAAATAAATGCGAAAAGAAAACGAACCCCCTCCAAATTTTGTCTGAATTTGATAATTTAAAAGGAGCTCCAAATGGATCAGTTCAAGATTACTGCACTAGGTATAATAGTATCTATAATTCTATCCCTGAAGAGCTGAAACCTACTCCTTATTTCGTTCTGTTCAAATTCCATGATGGATTTCACACAGATATGGCTTACCAATTAAGGGAAAGAGATGCATATACATTAGAAAAAATGAAAATTGATGCAGTAACTGTAGAAGTGAACATCCTAGATAGAAAAGCTAGACTTAGAAATGAAAGAAGAGTTACTATCAAAGAAGAAAATGCAAATTCAGACACAAAAATGGATGTTATAGCTAAAACTTTAGAAAGAGTGATTTATAGATTAGATAATATGGAGAGAAGACCTCAGTGGGATAACCAACAGCAGATCAAAAATCCCAACTTTAGAAAAAATATAAGTTCTGGAAAAGGAAAAGAAACATCCCTGGACCAAACCATTAGGCCACCATTACAAGAGAACTATGCTGAAAGTTCTCAGAATAATAATGATGATGAGAAGAATACTATTAATCTAATGGTAATAGATGACAACAATACTATTTTCCTAACTCAAGAAGATCAAGAATATTTTGAACTTCAACAACTTGTTGGGTTTGTGTTATATTCTTTCCATGACTAATCGCGCGTGGGGGGGTAACAAGGGGGGTGATAGCCCCCCCCCCTATACATTGTGCTGGGTGCAACGTACGGGGGGTCATATGGGGGGAGAAAGCCCCCCTTATCGGGGTTCGGGGCAGCGCCCTATATTTTTTTTTTGGTCCTTATTTTCTGGTGGGCGGACCTGCCCATGGTTTTGTTCATGGGTTTGCCCATGGTTTTGGGGCATGATGGTTTTCGGCCCTGGTATTTTGTAGATCCATTCAAGGGAACTAAGTTTATGTTCTAATACAAGGTTAATGGATTATGGTTTATGTATGCTTCATCATGTATATATATGTGTTGTAACACTAAAAGGAATATAATGAAAAATCAAGCTGGTCGTCCCGATTTGGGATCTAGGGGAAAATCTCTGTGTATATCTGTTTCATGTTTTGTGCTCTTGCTATTGCTTATTTTCTATTTTTAAGATTTGTTTGCAGCTAATTTATGTACAGGTTTAAAACCTACATTTGGTATCAGAGCAGTTTCGGCTTCAAGGGGATGCCTTTCTTGCTGAGGGGTTTTTTTTCTCAGGCCTGAGGTAGACCCTATTCAGTGGGAGATATGCAGGATCGATTCTTGCGGTGAAAGAAGATGGTGAGTGGTGGGAAGATAAAGATCGAGAAATTTAATGGTCAGATTTTTGAGTTGTGGAAGCTCAAGATGGAGGATCTGCTAGTGGATAAAGATCAGTGGATCACAGTAGATCTGGGTACTAAACCAATGGAAATGTCAGATGAATATTGGAAGAAGCTGGATCAGAAGGGAAAGATCACAATATGGTTGTGTTTCTTAGATTCGATATTGTTGAATGTATCTGGGGAAGCTACGACGAAGGCCTTGTGGGACAAGCTAGGGACTTCGTACCGATATAAGTCTCTGTTGAATAAATCGTTCATGTAGAAAAAGATGTATAACCTGAGGATGAAGGATGGAGACTCAGTGACAGAGTATCTGAACGCCTTCAATACTGTGGTAAGTCAGTTGTCATCTGTTGATATTAAAATCTCATATGAATATAAGTGCATCAGTTTGTTTTTTTCTCTACCAGACTCGTGGGATAGTCTAGTTATTGCAATTGGTAGCAATACAACTACCTTGAATTTTGATGATATTGTCTCAGCCTTGCCGTCGGAGGAAATGAGACAGAGAAATATGGAGTGTGAGAATGGAGATGCCTTATCTGTACGAGGAAGGTCCCAAAACAGAAACAAGAACAAGGTTTTGAGTGGGAGATCTAAATCTAGAGGGAGATCTAAATCTCTTGGAAAGTTTGTAAAGGTGTGCTGGAAAAGCGGAAAGGAAGGGCACTACAAAAAGGACTGCAGATCTAAAGCTCCAGAGAAAGGAAAGGGATCTAATGATGGTCCTTATGCAAAGGAAAAAACCACCTTAGATGAAGGTGGGGATGTGTATTTGACTTCTTCTTCAAATACACATGTATATCATGAGTCATGGTTGATTGACTCGAGTGCATCCTTTCACTTCACTCCTCATAGGGAGTGGTTCTGCGAGTATGAGAAATATGATGGTGGTGATGTCTTCTTAGGTGATGATAGGAAGGCCAGAATCATTGGACGTGGAAAATTCAAGTTGAAGTTGCAAGGTGGAAGGATTAGAACACTTCCTGGTGTTCTGCACATTCCTACATTGGCCAGAAATTTGATTTCTGTAAGCAAGATGGATGATATAGGTGTAAAAATAGTGTTCGAGAAAGATACTTATAAGATGGTTCGGGGAGAACTAGTATTAATACGGGGAGTTCTCATTGGAAATCTATACAAGCTTCAGGTCAGCACTGTTATTGATGGGTGCAACAGTTTTGTGGTTCTCGAAAGTGGAGCGGAAAGCTTAGCGGTCTCTGGAGAAAAGACCATGCTATGGCATCAAAGGTTTGTACATATTGGAGAGAAGGGCCTTCGGATACTGCATGGAAATAGTATGGTAGAAGGTATGTCTAATAGCTCTCTGGATTTTGATTTCTGTGAACATTGTGTATATGGGAAGCAGAATTGGGTGAGTTTTCCTTCTGGTGCTAAGAGGGCGAACAAGATATTAGAGCTTGGGAACAGTGATGTGTTTGGACCTATGTCGGTTCCATCACTAGGTAATTCTGTGTACTATGTTTCATTCATATATGACTTCTCAAGGAATACATGGATATATTTCTTGAGGAACAAATCTGAAGTCTTTGACAGATTTAAATAATTTAAGGCTCTGGTGGAAAACCAGATAGAGAAGAAGATAAAGATGTTGAGGACAGATAATGGTGGGGAGTTTTTCAAGAAGGAATTTGAAGAGTTATGTAAGAAGTGTGGTATAGCACAACAGAAGACTAATCCATACACACCTCAGCAAAATGGAGTTGCAGAAAGAATGAAAAGAACAATGTTGGAAATGGCAAGCAACATGCTTAGTGGTACCAGGTTAGGACAAGAATCCTAGGCAGAGGCAGTGGAGACTTCATGTTACTTAGTTAACAGATCACCTTCATCAGTGTTGGAGGATAAGACTCCACATGAGGTATGGACTAGTAAGAAACCCTCTCTTTCACATCTGAGGGTATTTGGATGTGATGCATATGTACATTTTCCAAAGGAGAAAAGGATCAAGTTGGATAATAAATCTAAAAGGTGCATCTTTATTGGGTATAAGGATGGTTTAAAGGGTTACTGTTGGCATGTTTTGTCCTTGATGGCAACCTACTTGATGAAATGAGATTTTTGGCAATATGATGCAGAGTGTTGTCCTTGATGGCAACCTACTTGATGAAGAAATGAATTCAGAAAGTGCCAGAACAATATTGAACAAGATATGTCACAATGAATACACAATTTTGTTAAGGAGAAGTCACGTATGTACGCAGAAATTAACGTTCCAAGTCGCGTATGCCAATTTGCGCTCTAATTTTATAAAACCAGGGGGCATTACCATGGTATTGGCCCAACTTATTGAGTGCTTGATTATCTATTTGATCCCATCTAGGAATACCATCAACGGTTGAGTGGTTTTGACTCATGGTATTGATAAAGGCCAAATCTATTTAAGGAGAAGAAAATCATAGTGCAAAAGGTGTACAAGTGTCTAGGAATTAACGAATACTTCACTTTGAAGTATATCTGCATGGTTGAATTCTGTTCTTAATTGATAGATCTGAATCTATGATGCACCTATGAATATGATGAAGGTTCAATATCTCTAGATCTAGAAATGATGAATCTCTAGGATGATCTAAAAAGAAGTGATGAAGACCTGGCACAAATCTTATGAAGAAATTGAAGAAATTTGGGTAAGTTCATAGATCTGATCTGTTCTGCAAAGTTTATCTTTTATAGATCTATACGTAGGTTCGTTTCATGAAAAGCACGTGTGTACGCGAATCTGGTTCAATAAAAGCGCGTATGGGAAGTCAGGTTTTTCTTTGAAAAATGCACAGATGTATACGTGGGTTAGTTTCATGAAAAGCGCGTGTATACGCAGGTCTGATTAAATAAAAGTGTGTATGGTATCTGAACTAATGATTTCTCAAGGTTGAATGTGTTTCTGCATGTCTATTCTGAAGTCTGTGTTATCTCTGATATTCTGGTTACAGTGGTTTCACTGTTCTGTTTGAAGCATTCGGCGAAGTATATTTATTGATAAATGAAGGGTTGTGTTGAAGCTTTTTGATCTAGTTTGAAAATTGATGAAACGTGGTCGGCAGTAGTGCTGAGGGTTGAAGCCTTCAGTAAGGGGGTAGTACCTCCCTTCCAGTGGTAGCTGGTAAATGAGAGCAGGGGGTTGTAGCTCCCTTCCAGGAGAGGCTGGTAAATGAGAGCAGGGGGTTGTAGCTCCCTTCCAGGAGAGGCTGGTAAACGAGAGAAGGTTGTAGCCTTCTGCAGGTGGGTGCCTGCGTGCTGGTATAAGTCTGCACCAGTACATGATTGTAAGAAGTTTTCTTTATATAATAAATATTGAAGACTGAGACGACAGCAGCGGTGGTTTTCTCCCGACTTGGGTTTCCACCTTAAATCCTGGTGTTCATGTGTGTTGCTTATATCTGATGGTTTATTATGTTTTTATTGCACATGCTTTCTTCTTAACATCTGATGAATAAATGATGCAATGATTTAAGAATCAATTACATAATAAGAGCTCTGAGAATACGCAAGTTTTCTTAAGGATATCCGCGTATATACGCTAGTTTTGTTCTGTAAAGTAGCGTATGGGTTTTGAGAAAAGAAAAGTAAAAATTTTATCAGTTAGCTCTAAATACTGATTCACCCCCCCCTCTCAGTATTTTTCCCAACAATTGGTTTCAAAGCAGGTCCTTCTGAAAAAGCTTAGCCGCTAGAAGGAAGATCAAGCAAGATGAGCAATCAAGATGGAACAACATCTATCAAGCCTCCACTCTTTAATGGAAGAAATTTAATATTCTGGAAAATGAGGATGAGAGCCTTTCTTCAGTCTATGGGAGCAGATGTATGGGCCATTTTTGAACAAGGATATCAATATCCAGCTGTTACACCAACAGATCCAACTGAAAGAAAGAATTATGAATCAAATGCAAAAGCGGTCAATGCTATAACAGGAACTCTAACTGAAGCATAATTTTTCAAATTCATGCAGCTGAATACAACGAAGGAAATATGGGACAAAATTATTCTAAGTTATGAAGCTGATGCAAAGGTAAAAAGTGGAAAACTTCAATCTCTCAGAATTGAATATGAAAATTTAAGAATGCATAGTGATGAGAATATTTCCAGTTTATTGTTATGTGTTGATGATGTTGTAAACTGTATGAGAAATCTGGGAGAAAAAATAACCGAATCTACATTGGTTGAGAAAATTTTAAGATCGTTAACGGAAAATTTTGAGTCAAAAGTTTCTACTCTTGAAGAAAAAAAGGATCTTCAAAATCTTTATATGGTGCAACTTCATGGCATACTAACTGCATATGAAATGAGAAGAGGAGGACCATCTGAAGTCAAGGAGGCAGTCTTCAAAGCTTCTACAAAAGGGAAAGAAGTTCCAAAAGCAGAAGGTTCAGGATATATCTCAGAAGAAGATGAGGCAAATTTTGTCAAGAAACTCCAACTAGGCACAGGACGGTTGAGAGGTAAGCTTCCTTTCAAATGTTTTGAGTGTGGAAGAGTTGGTCATTATGCTACTAAGTGTCTTCATAAAGAATCACCTGCTAAAGGGAAGGAATTAGCAAGAAGGAATAAGAACCGATCTAGCACTAAGAAAAGTTACTATACTCATGATGACAGTGATGGAGTATCTGATAGTGAGGAAGAATGTGAACAAGATCTTAGACTTCTCATGGCATTTGAATATAAAGAAGAAAAGGATACTTTTGTGGATGCCCTAGAGGACAATGATTTTCTTGAAGAGAACAACCAACTCAAAAGATGCTTAGAAGAAAGAAAAATTCTCTTAGAAGAATATAAAATTCTCTTAGAAGAAAGAAAAATAACCATCGAGACTCTGGAAAAGCAGGTTGAAGAAGCAAATAAACACAATGAGAAATTAGAATGTGAAGTGGTAAGTGTACGAAAAGAATTTGAGAAAGTAAAGACTCTGAATTTTAGATTTGCTAAAGGATCTGAAACCTTAGATGAGATTATCAAGGTTCAACGTTCTCCTCTTATAAAGACAGGCTTGGATACACTGGAGAGTCCTCTCAAGCTTCAGCACCAAATTATCTAAAAGCAGCTACAACTGGTTTACAAAATTTTGCCACTCAGCCAGGGAATAAAGAATCTTTACAGGTAAAGCATGATCATCCTAATGCAAGGAACACTAACAGGAATATCTTTCAAAGAAACTATTATCAGTGAATTCAAGTAGAAAATTTCATGATCATAGAAATTTCTTCTTCAATGGACAATGTTTCTCATGTCACAATTTTGGTCATAAAGTTGTTCAATGTGTTGCATATAAAACCATCATGACAAGGGAAGCTAGAAAGAAAAGGATTGATATTGAAACAAAGAAGAATACTTATAACAAATTTTCTCCTCTTCTAAATGAAGTTGAATGTGCTTATTGCAATAACTTTGGTCATGAAGAATCTGAATGCAGGAGCAAAATTCAGCCAAAAGAGCATGTTCCTTCAAGCTCCAAAGTATGGAAAAAGAAGGAATTGCAGGTTGAAAATTGTGGCATAGCGTTATTTGCAGAAGGTGAAGAAAATCAATTGTACATTGATAATGGATGCTCAAGACACATCACAGGTGACAAAAAAAAACTTCTTGCATATAATGCTCTAGAAAAGGAAAAGAAAGTTACATTTGGAAATGATACTCCAGTTGTGATTAAGGGAAAAGGGTCTGTGTTTCTAAAAGAAAAGGTGAAGGCAAATGATGTCATGTATGTGGATGGATTAAGGCATAACCTGTTAAGTGTAAGTCAAATGTGTGATCAAGGAACTGAAGTTGTCTTTAGTTCAAAATAATGTGTGGTACGTGATCTTGATACAGGTAAAACAATTATAAAAGGAAAAAGGACTCCAAGCAATTTGTATGTATTAAAGAACTGCAAAGAAAAATGTTAATTGAGTAAATCTTCAGAAAACTGGCTATGGCATATAAGGTTGGGACATTTGAGCTTCTCTCAGATCAAAAAATCAAGCAGACTTAAAGCTGTCTGTGATCTTCCCAATATTACTCCACCCAAAAATATCATATGCAAATCTTGCCAATTTGGTAAGAAAACCAGAGTACAGCTTAATGCCAAGGAAGGGTCATCAAGTAAGCCTCTTAAACTTATTCATACTGACATATGTGGACCTGTGAGGAAAAAGTCACCACATGGTGAACAATACTATATCTTGTTTATTGACGATTTCTCTAGAATGTGTTGGATTTGGTTGCTTAAACACAAAGATGAAGCATTTGAGAAATTTCAGAATTTCAAAGCTATGGTTGAAAATGAATTAGATCTAAAAATCAAGTGTCTTAGATCTGATCGAGGAGGAGAATATACTTCAGATGAATTCCTTGAATTTTGTGAACACCATGGCATAAAAAGACAGTTTACTGTAGCCGTCACTCCACAACAAAATGGCGTAGCAGAAAGAATGAATAGAACAGTTCAACAAATGGCCAGAGCTATGCTTGATGATTCCGAAACACCTGACACATTTTGGGGAGAAGCAGCTCATACAGCAGTAAATATTCTTAACAAGGCACATGTTCGTATAAATAGTGACAAAACTCCATATGAACTTTGGTATGGTAATCCTCCCACTGTGAAGCATTTTAGAGTTTTTGGAAGCAGATGTTTTATAAAAAATAATGATGAAAAACTTGGCAAGTTTGAACCCAGAGCAGATGAAGGAATACTTCCTGGTTACTCCTCTAGGAGTAGAGCATATAAATGTTATAATAAAAGACTTCGGAAGATTGTTGAATGTATTGATTTTGTTATTGATGAGTCTCCTGCAGCTCCAAAAGAAGAAAAACAAACAACAAATGAAGACGATGATGACATATGGCCTTCTACATCAAATAGCAATGATATAGACAGTGAACCCAATGAAGAATCTGAAAATGATTTATTTGAAAAAGCTCCATCCAGATATGTTCAAAAGAATCATCCAGAATCTCAAATTTGGGAGATAAGGGATCAGGTGTACAAACAAGAAGGACTCTTGTGGGATCTTCTAGCTATCTGGCATTTCTATCCACTATTGAGCCACACAATGTCAATCAAGCTAGCAAAGATGCATGTTGGATTCAAGCCATGAATGAAGAGCTTGATCAAATTGAAAATAATCACACTTGGGAATTAGTACCAAGGCCTCATGACAAAAATGTCATTGGAACTAAATGGATATTCAAAAACAAGTTAAATGAGAATGGGGAGGTTATAAGAAATAAAGCTAGACTTGTCTGCAAGGGGTATGCTCAACAAGAATGTATAGAATTCGAAGAAACTTTTTCTCCTGTAGCTAGACTTGAAGCCATAAGAATGTTTCTTGCATTTTCAAGCTTCCAACAAATCAAAGTTTATCAAATGGATGTTAAATCTATGTTTCTCAATGGTGATCTAGAAGAAGAAGTTTATATAGAACAACCATAAGGATTAATTTTGGGAAATGATGAAAAACTTGTTTGTAGACTTAAAAAGGCTCTATATGGTCTCAAACAAGCTCCAAGGGCATGGTATTATCGTCTTGACAAATATCTTCATCAACAAGGATTTTCAAAGGGGTCTGCTGATAGAAACTTATACACAAAAATTGAAAATGATAAACTATTGATTGTGGTTGTATATGTTGATGATATCATTTTTGGAAGTAATGAAGAATCTATGAGTCAGAAATTTGCTTCTGTCATGCAGCAAGAATTTTAAATGTCTTTACTTGGGGAACTAACATTCTTTCTTGGCTTGCAAGTGCATCAAACTACAGATGGTATATTCTTATCACAAGAAAAATACCTTAAGCAAATTCTGAAGAAGTATGGCATGGAAGAGTGAAAACCTGTAAGTACACCAATGATAACTAGATGTAATCTCAGTTCTCATGATGATTCTCCCACGGTGAATCAACCAGAATACAAATCTATGATGAGAAGTCTACTTTATCTCACTGGGACTAGACCAGAAATTATGCATGTAGTTGGGATTGTTGGACGATTCCAAGCTAATCCAAAAGAGTCTCACCTTCAGGCTGTCAAAAGAATATTCAAATATCTACAAGGAACTCAAGACTTTGGACTATGGTATCCAAATAATGCTGATCTTACTCTTCATGCTTACATTGATGCAGATTGGGCTGGAAATGTTGATGATCAGAAAAGCACTAGTGGTGGTGCATTCTATTTGGGGCCCCAGTTAGTTTCTTAGTTCAGCAAGAAGCAAAACTCTATTGCCTTATCTACAGCAGAAGCAGAATATGTGGCTACCGCATCATGTTGCACTCAACTTCTTTGGATGATGCAAACCTTACAAGACTTTCAAATAAAATGTTCACCTCCTATCTCCATCGTGTGTGATAATACAAGTGCCATCAGCATCTCAAAGAATCCTGTTATGCATTCCAAGACCAAGCACATTCCCATCAAGTATCATTTTTTACGTGAACAAGTGCTTGAACAAAAGGTGAAGTTGGAGTATGTTCCCTCCAAAGAACAAGTTGCTGATATACTAACCAAACCTCTGCCCAGGGAAGCGTTCGAATATCTCATACAGAAGCTAGGATTAGTCTCTGCCATACAAAAAATCAGAACTGCATAAATTCAGAAGATTAAATTGGATACGCGGGTTTTCTGAAAGACATTCGCGTATATACGCGAGTTTATACAAAGAAAACTGCATATGATTAGTTGATGACAATTTTTACTTGGGGTCAGCATTCTTCATCACATCTGCAGTGCTGTTTGGTATCTCTGATGATGTTTCAAGTCTTATATTTCTGTTTCATTCTCTGATATTGGGTAAAGATGCCTTGATGATTGGCTATTGAAAGTGTTCAGGTTGCACAAGCTAAGGAGGAGTTTTGGTCATATGGAAAGGATGCATTGGATGCACAGTTTCAGGGGGAGCATTAGCCTTGCTGAATGTAATGCATTGTTTGCATTATGATGATTCTGAAATATGATCTCTCTTGAGGCCTTTTTGATATTGGTTATAAAAATTCATATGTGTAATTTGATGAAAAGGCTATGACCTATGATGTAAATTTTAATATTTAGTCATGTAAAGGGCTCGGTCAAATTTGTAAACCCACTTGGTTGGGTAGTTGAGTCAAAATTGTGTAAACCCACTAGGTTGGGTACATGAGTCATATATGTAAATCTACTTGGTTGGATAATTGATGTAAGTATGATTCCTTGGTGATAGGAAAGGTCATAGAGTCATGTTTTGCATTGAAAAATATGTTTTGAAGATTCGCCGTGAACTCAGGGGGAGCATGGTAACTTCAATGCACATCAGTCTACAGAGCTCTTCTCTCTACATGAGAAGAAAAACCTTGTTTTGGTTTTGATCCGTCCTTTTCCCTTGATGTCAAAGGGGGAGAGTAACATGGTGTTTGACTAGGGGGAGAGTATCATGGTGTTTGCATAATGGTTATAATCAGAGTATCATGGTGTTTTCATAATGGTTATAATCAATGTAAAACACCATCATGGTTGCCACCAAGTCCAAAGGGGGACATTGTTGGCATGTGTTGTCCTTGATGGCAACCTACTTGATGAAATGAGATTTTTGGAAATATGATGCAGAGTGTTGTCCTTGATGGCAACCTACTTGATGAAGAAAGGATTTCAGAAAGTGCCAGAACAATATTGAACAAGATATGTCACAATGAATACACGAGTTTGTTAAGGAGAAGTCGCGCATGTATGCGGAAATTAACGTTCCAAGTCGCGTATGCCAATTTGCGCTCTAATTTTATAAAACCAGGGGGAATTACCATGGTATTGGCCCAAAGTATTGAGCGCTTGATTATCTATTTGATCCCATCCAGGAATACCATCAACGGTTGAGTGGTTTTGACTCATGGTATTGATAAAGGCCAAATCTGTTTAAGGAGAAGAAAATCATAGTGAAAAAGGTGTGCAAGTGTCTGGGCATTAATGAATACTTCACTCTGAAGTATATCTACATGGTTGAATTATGTTCTTAATTGATAGATCTAAATCTATGATGCACCTATGAATATGATGAAGGTTCAAGATCTCTAGATCTAGAAATGATGAATCTCTAGGATGATCTAAAAAGAAGTGATGAAGACCTGGCACAAATCTTATGAAGAAATTGAAGCAATCTGGGTAAGTTCATAGATATGATCTATTCTGCAAATTTTATCTTTTATAGATCTATATGCAGGTTCGTTTCATGAAAATCGCGTGTGTATGCGGATCTAGTTCAATAAAAGCGCGTCTAGGCAGTCAGGTTTTTCTTTGAAAAATGCACAGATGTATACGCGGGTTAGTTTCATGAAAAGCGCGTGTATACGCGGGTCTGATTAAATAAAAGCACGTATGGTATCTGAACTAATGATTGCTCAACGTTGAATGTGTTTCTGCATATCTATTCTGAAGTCTGGGTTATCTCTGATATTCTAGTTACAGTGGTTTCACTGTTCTGTTTGAAGCATTGGGCGAAGTATATTTGTTGATAAATGAACGGTTGTGTTGAAGTTGTTTGATCCAGTTTGAAAATTGATGAAACGTGGTCGGCAGTAGTGCTGAGGGTTGAAGCCTTCAGTAAGGGGGTAGTAGCTCCCTTCCAGTGGTAGCTGGTAAACGAGAGCAGGGGATTGTAGCTCCCTTCCAGGAGAGGCTGTTAAATGAGAGTAGGGGGTTGTAGCTCCCTTCCAGGAGAGAGGCCAGTAGCGAAGGTTGTAGCCTTCTGCAGGTGGGTGCCTACGTGCTGGTATGAGTCTACGCCAGTACATGGTTGTAAGATGTTTTCTTTATAATAAATATTGAAGACTGAGACGACGGCAGCGGTGGTTTTCTCCCGACTTGGGTTTCCACCTTAAATCACGGTGTTCATGTGTGTTGCTTATGTGTGATGGTTTATTCTGTTTTCACTGCACATGCTTACTGCTTAACATCTGATGAATAAATGATGCAATGATTTAAGAATCAAATACATAATAAGAGCTCTGAGCATATGCGAGTTTCCTTAAGGATATCCGTGTATATACGCCAGTTTTGTTCTATAAAGTAGCGTATGGGTTTTGAGAAAAGAAAAGTAAAATTTTTATCAGTTAGCTCTAAATACTGATTCACCCCCCCCCCCCCCCCTCTCAGTATTTTTCCCAACAGTTACAAGCTTTGGAACCCAGAAAAAAGGAAGGTTGTGTACAACCAAGATGTGGTGTTTCGAGAGGTGAAAGATATTGTTAAACATAAAGTCCTACCAAAGGAACCTGAGAAGATAGAGTTTAAACTAAAGGAGGATGAATCAGACTCTACAATAGAAGAAGACTCAAAAGAGGAAGAGACACAAACTATAGCTATGAGAAGATCAGTTCAGGAAAGAAGAAAACCAGAAAGGTATAGTCCATCTGCTTTCTGTTCAAATTTTTCTTTAACTATAACTGATGATGATCCCAAAACCGTCAGGGAGGCAGTATATTCATAGGATGGAACACTTTGAAAGGAGGCCATGGTTGATGAAATGGCATCCTTGCATAAAAATGAGGCATGGGATCTGGTGGAGTTGTCGGCTGGAAGGAAGCCCATTGAGAGAAAATGGGTGTTTAAGAAGAAGATGAATTTAGAAGGCAAGGCGGAGAAATACAAAGCTCGTTTGGAAGCAAAAGGTTATTCCTAGGTGTCGGGAATTGATTTTGGTGATATTTATTCTCCTATTTCCAAAGTTACTTCTATTAGATTACTTTTATCTGTTGCTATTGCATTTGATTTTGAGGTAGAACAGATGGATCTGAAGACAAAATTTCTTCACGGGGATCTAGAAGAGGAGATCTAAATGAAACAACCTGAAGGCTTTATGGTGAAGGGGAAGAAAGAGCTTCTATGTAGGTTAAAGATGTCTCTGTATGGGTTAAAATAGTCACCAAGGATGTGGTATCAGAAATTTGATACTTGTATATGGGGACTTGGCTTCACCAGAAGCAAGGAGTATCACTATGTTTATTTTAAATTAATTGGTGACCGTGTTATTTATTTGGTCTTGTATGTGGATGATATGTTGTTGATTGGAAACGACAAAGAAATTATCCAATATTTGAAGACCCAGCTGTTCTCCAAATTTGACATGAAGGTATTGGTGCTACAAACTATATTTTGGGCATAGAAATTAAGAGAGATCAGGTAAAGAGGAAGATCTGGTTAAACCAGAGGAAGTATGTCGAGACTATATTGCACAGGTTCAATATGGAGGATGGTAAACCGGTGAATGTTCTGATTCCTATAGGTACAAAGCTGTCTGTTAAACATTGTCCCAAGACACAAGAAGAAGAGGAGGATATGTCCCGTGTTCCATATGCAAGTGCAGTGGGTAGCTTGATGTATGTTGTTGTAGCTCCTAGAGACAACCTTGAGTTGTGAAGGACCACTGCCTAGGTCATCTTAAAGCCAAGACGATATAAGGAATTTTTCCTATGGTTAGTGGAAAGTACCTTCTTATTCAAAAAAAAATTTATGACTTCATAATTGGGACCTGGATCTTGAGAAAGAAATGAATACATAGCAATACCCGATAGCAAGAAATTAGGGTCTTGTGGAAGTATTATGAAAGAAAAATATAAATCTACAAGATGTGGGAAGGTCCAGATTGTGAAATGGAGCACACAGATATAAAAGTGTATAGAGCGGAGTGACAATTGCAGTAAATAAAGAGGATATTAACCACAGATAGGCTTAACATTGCCTAAGAATCTATCAACAGTCAATATAGAAGAAAGCAGATACATGAAGTGAAACATATGAAAATAAAATCATAGCCCTGAGCCATATTTAAAGCACAATAGATTAAAGAAATGAGTATCTCGAAAATATAAATTCATCTCAATTAATCGTGTACTCGCATTCCAGAAGAAAATGATATATAACACATAATTAATGACGAGATGAAAAGACGTTTGTATTAGCTTTAAACCAAAAGTAAAAACTGCAACTGGTCTCACCAGGAATCCATCTCAAAGAAAAATTGTTTCATTATATTCTTTCCCATTGGGATTCTTCAACATGACATAGAGGAAATCCTCAAAACTTTACAAAACGGGAATTCAATAAAAACAATCTCTATTCTCCAAATCCGAATCCCTCTTTTGGACTTCGGGTCCCCCTTTTATATTTCTTCCCTTTATATTGTTAGCAAAATATATTTTTAGATTAACATGTGCTCTTGGAAATATCTTCTTTGTTAGTTGTCTCTATCAAAATCAAAAAATGATGATGAAGAAGAGTGCCTCTCATCATCTCTATGGTGGCTTTTGCACAAGTGCCAACCGAAAATAAAACAACATGAACAGAAAATAAGAAGTGCATAGGGTGAAATGATGATTTCACCGATATTACAAAAGTAATAAAATGAAAGTAAAAAGGCCACGAGGGCTAGAACATGATTATAATTTTTTGGTGGAGCGAGGTGTAGCAGTGGTTGACTGGGTTGGAAGCACCGAGGACGCAGATGAACCAGCTTTGTGCTTCTGAGGCAGTCGAGACTGATTGGATGGTGTGACGGCTGGAGCGTTTGCAAAATTACTACATTTCTTCCAGATGGCTGCTCCTGGAAAAGGCATTGTGGCAAAGGTCTTCACAGAGGCTTGCATATCTTTTAATTTTGAATAATCCGCATGCACCATCAAATTCTGTCTGATCTGGCAGAGAAGGGAGATTTCTTTCCCAAGGGCAGCAGCTATTGTTTCAGCTTTCAGGCGAGTGGTTTTCTTATAACAGACATTTTTCTGATTCATAACCACTGCCAACTTCTCATTATAATTAGTTAGACTAGGGAAAGCAGCAGTTTCAAAATAAAAACATGAGGGGAGGCATGCTCTTACCAGCTCATTCCACTCCTCTTCAAACCTCCCTATCCCCTTAGCGACATGATCCAGACCACTCAAAGCGTTCACACGTGCTGTCTCTTTCTCGATTATCTGCCTGATTTCCATTATTCCCCTGAAACAGTCTTGAATTCCTTGTATGGCCAACTCCTCAGAGTGTAAACCATTTAGGTATGAAATGTATCTCTTGGCCATGGCTACCTTGGTCTTGGCTTCAGCTCGCCCTTCTTTCAATTTCTCTTTACATGACTGGACAACAAATTTCTTTTCATTCATCAGTAGGAGGTAGTCCCAACGTTTCCTTACCTCTGTTTTGATATCAGACCAAATGAGACACCTGGCTTCAAGGGGAGTTGCGTTCCATTTCATATGGTTATTCAGATCCCTGATAACCTTGTCTTGAAACTGCTTCTCCTTCTTAGCCTCTTCCACCTCTACTTGCAGAGTCGCTATGATTTTATTATTCTATTCCACCCTAGCAATAAACTCTTGAACCTTCTGTTGAGCAGTGTGAGCTTGTTTCCCTGAAACCTGGAGGTCCGAGAGGGCCTTAGTTAACTACATTGAGGTAGCATCCACTGAGTCTGGAGTTGGAGTTGTGCAGAGAGGAGTATCCCATTTCTCTTGCAAGTCAGAGAATATCTGTCTAAGGGCAGCCAGCTCTTCGATTGTTTTAGCATTCTCATCTCTTTCTCGAGCGAGGGTATCAGTAAGGGCCGTATTTTCCTTTTCTTCTTGATCCAATTCCTCGGGCCACACATAGTCCCCTCGAGGAATTTTAAGCCTCTTCTTCAACTTTGAATTTTCAACTTCTAAATCTCGGATGATTTTCGTTCGGATCACATCCTTGTTGCTTCCCTTCTCGCTCATTATTTTCTTGAGATGATGAAGGTTGTTGTTGACCCCCCTAGCATTTTTCCTCTCCTTCTTCAGATTATCCACCACCTCCTTATGTTTATCTTCAAGTTTTCTCAAAGCAAGCACCAACTTTACAACCTCGTTTCTCAACATATCTCCAATGCATTGACGTAAACCTAGTTTATCAATCAAGGGAACTTGTGACAAATTCACCGCTACCCCCAACGCCTTGTAGATGACTTCATTAGCGGTGGGTTCCAGCATTGCTTCCGTGATAGAAAATATCAACAGTTCTTTTTCCATTTCCAGTTCTATAGTGAGCCGAGTATGGTACTTGTCTACGAAGCACGCTAATTTTGCCCGAAGCTTCTCCCTCACAGTCTTGTTTCTACTTCTGATTTCTTCTCTCACTTCGTCTCTACTTACCAAAGTGGTCTATGATAACACAGAAGGTTCTAAAGATGACGCTCTGTCATATTTTACCTTGAAACCCGCCTTCCCTCTATCAGGCTCCCCGTTCCTATCCAACTCTTCCAGGGGTAGTTCATCCCAAAGGATCTCCACCTCATCACTTTTCTGCTTCTTGGAGGGATGAGATCCCTCCCCTGTATACAATCCCTCTGGTTATTCTGAAAACTCAACTTCATCAGTATGCCCTTTTCTGCCTGTGCCTGCTGAAGTGGTGTTGCCTCTTCCCTCCGCTAGTGAAGACTCAGCCTCCATCTGCGAAGCCAAAGGCCATGTGTCAAGGTTACCTCTCCATTCAATGAAGGGCCTAGTATCATGCACATATGCAGTGGACCTAATATTCCTTTTCCTAGTTGATATAATTCCTTTTGGGTCATAGGGCCAAACTTTCCCCATCACTAAATCCATTCCCTGAAGTAGCGTTTCCACTATGGAGAGGGCATGTCTTGAATTAACAGTAAAAGGGCCAATGGTAGTAGGAAACTTGAGGATATAATCCTTCTTAGAGGGGAAAAAGTGGAACTGGTCGGCCTTCATGGTCTGACGGATGTACTCGAGGGCGAAAATTCACATGGCAGGAAACAACGGCAGGCAGTAACGAGGCACATCCACTCCATAAACCCTGATCTCAGTATAATCATCAAACAGATACCAATCCCCTATGCTTTCTTCCTCGCCAAACTGCAACCAGTATTTCTGCTCGGGAAAAATACTGGGTGGGGGACTGTTATATGGCACTTAACCTGTTATATGGCTCGCTAACCTTTGCGCTTAGTTCAAAATCCTTTTCCAATGTCTTTCTCGTGTCATATTTTGTGCAAAGGGACCGCGTGGATTTCATTTATGTGGCTTTACTTATATATATCCTACCATAGTGTCCCTATACCTGCTTTCAAAGTATTTTCTTGCCAAACCTTTTGTAATGAGGGATACCATGACAACATATGCAATGGTCTATACTAGACCAGACATTACACATGTAGTGGGAGTATTGATCAGGTTTATGTCAAACCCATGGAAGGAGCATTAGACAGAACTGAAGTGGGTTTTTAGATATTTGCATGGCACTAGTGATTATGGCTTTTCCTATCAGGGAAGACCGGGATTGGAAAGAGTGTTGGAAATTCGTGGTTTTGTTGATGCAGACTCGGCTAGACATTCGGACCAAAGAAGATCTACAAGTGGGTATGTGTTTAGCCTATTTAGAGGTGCAGTCAGTTGGATGAGTAAAAGACAGTCTGTAGTGGCTCTTTCAACTACAGAGGCAGAATACATGGCAGCCACTCATGCAAGCAAGGAAGCAGTTTGGTTGCAGAGATTGTGTTCAAGTATGGGGTTGGTGCAGCAAGCTATAAGGATATAATGTGATATCCAAAGTGAAAATTTCTTGGCTAAGAACCGTTCTTATCATTCAAAGACAAAGCACATTGATGTTCAATATCACTTTGTGAGATATATGGTTGAAGCTAAAAGGGTGTTGCTGGTAAAGGTGGAAACTTTGAAGAATGTTGCAGATGCATTGACAAAGTCTGTGAGCACTCAGAAGTTCTCTTGGTGTAGAGAAACAATGGGTGTTGCAAAGCTGGGCTAATGAATTAGCTCTCCTTTGCCCCCCTGCGGAAAGAAAACAACAAGTGGGAGAATGTTGGGTTTGTGTTATATTCTTTCCATGACTAATCATGCATGGGGGGGTAACTATTGGAAATACTGAGAGGAGGGGTGAGTCAGTATTCCTCTCAATTAGAGAATTAGTTAATCTTAAATTATTATCAGTGTTTGTACAATGATAGCAGCAAACAAGAAGAACACAAATGAAAATAGTTTTTAAGGTGGAAACCCACTCCGGGACAAAAACCACCTAATTTTTTTCTAATAATTCTTTAATATTCAACTCCAATTGAAAATTAAACTCCAACTTCCTAAAATCTAGAAAAGCATTCTTTTCCAGCTCCCACTGGATGGAAACTCCAACGCCCAAGATTCTTCAGTAGTCAACTAAATGGATGCCCGAACACCCAATGAGCTACAACTCACCCTAGCACCACCCTACCACCCTATAGAAGAATAAAAGAAGAATGGACTCCCGTACCAGGGAAAATGGTCCACTTTACAATGATATAGAATGATGTAGAAGAAGAAGATACACTAGACCATAACCCCAACTTTGACAAAACCACCTAATGATGATCCTAGACCACCCGACATTGCCTCTTCAACTCTTGGTAGATAGACACTAGTACAATTTGTAGAATAATGTATTTACAATGACTAAGTACAATAATACCTTTACAATGATTGTATGTAGTGCTGCCCACTTGAAAAATTCATGTGATGAAATTCTTGCTACTATTCTACACCTTGGTTTCTACTCTTATCATGCTACCCTCTACTGCACCTTGCTTTGCTTTGTTTCCCTAGAAATTCTGGTCCTTTGCAGCGCTTGACAATACATGATCTAGCTATTTCTTTGCTTTCCAGGAGCTCGATATTGAATCTGGTGTATCTCTATTATTTCAAATCCTCAATATTTTATTTTTGGTCCTGTAGTATTTATTTGAGTCGTCTTTCCAATGCCATAGGTCTGATCCAATTTGGATTCTTCAAGAGAGAGTTATACCCAATATCTCACAATGCCCTAATTATGGATTGTTTCAGCAGAGAAAACTCATACGGCATGCCACGTGTCACTGTTTCTTCATTTAGCTCTAAAATTTATAGAGATAAAACTAGAGTCTGTAGGATATCTTCTACATTTTACGGAATTCCAATCTAATACTCAGAGAGAGAGTTATGAAGATTTTAACAAGGTCACTTCTTTGAGATGAATTTCAGGAGCCTGCAAAAATACTGACTTCCACAGATCATATCTTCGAAAATATTGTGCATATTGATCTAATTTTTTGACAGAAGTTTCCTCAAGATTTCAGCTTCACCTCATAAAATTTTCAGCTTTTGAACCTTCATATAAAAAAGTTAGAGTGAAAATGTCACGATGACCTGTTTTAGATGGTGAAATACCTTGCATGAGGAGGATATGAGGATCACAATTTATATAAGTGCTTAGGTTGAGAGGGGCTTCAACAAGTGAATGTGGGAGGGATTTTAGGAGCTTAAAAAATATTAATTATGAATTTTCAATGACCCATGCCACAACCCCATGGGGTTTTAGCCCACTAACTGGGGGTACAAACTTCAAACATGAATATCTCTCAAACCGTGAAGAAATACATGGTGTGCCATATATCAACAGAAACATATTGACAAGTAGAAACCATAAAAATAATTATTGACCCAGAATATATTAATTTGGTAGGTCAAAATTCCCATACAATATTGGGTTAACACCTGGTGGTGTTTGGGTTGACATCAATGACAACCGGTGATCAACAATCTCCCCCTTTGGCATTGATGGCAACACAAGTACTCCCCCTGCAGTCATGAAACCTCTTCCTACAACATTCTCTCCCCCTTTGACATCAATGGAAAAGGGTAACTCCCCCTGACACACAATCATCCTGTGGACCTGTACACACTTCCACTCCCCCTTTATATTCTGAATAAGGAAAATCTAATGAGAAATTGGGAGAATCCCAAGCTTCTGACACAGATATTCAAATGCTTCACGAGGTAAAGGTTTAGTGAAGATATTAGCAATTTTTTCTTTTGTACAAATATACTCAAGTTTGATATTATTTTCAGCGACTTGTTCTCTAATAAAATGATATTTGAACGGAATGTGTTTTGTTTTTGAATGCATGATAGGATTCTTGGAGATGCTGATGGCACTAGTGTTGTACTTGAAGATATTACTAAGTTTGTTTCATCCAAAGGAATTGAGTACAACATGATGTTGCTGCAATGTATTCCTGCTTCTGCTATATATAACGAGATTGAGGTTTGATTTTTTCTCAACCATGATACGAGACAACCACCTAGATAGAATGTTGCTGCACTAGTACTCTTACGATCATCAACGCTTCCTGCCCAATCTGCATCTGTAAAGGCTTTAATAATTAGATTGTTACCCTTGGGATACCACAAGCCATATTCTTCTGTGCCCTTTAGATATCGAAGAATTCTTTTGACGGAAATAATATGTGATTCTTTTAGTGATGCTTGGAATCTTGCTACTTGTCCAACTGCTTGCATAACATCTGGCCGAGAGGTTGTTACATATAGCAGACTACCAATCATAGATCTATACAACCTCTGATCCAAATCCTTAGATGAGTCGTCTATGCTCAATTTGCAACCTATTACCATCGGAGTAAGGACGGGTTTGCAATCTTCCATTTTGAATTTCTTGAGCATTTCCTTGAAGTACTTGGCTTGACATATAAATATTTCTTTCTCTTGCTAAGATATTTGAAGCCCTAAGAAGTATGTCAGCTCACCAAGTAAAGACATCTCAAACTCACTTTGCATATTTGTAGAAAAGTTCTTACTTAGTCGATCATCATTGCTACCAAATATTATATCATCCACATATACCTCAACGATTGTTAAATTATCTCTATCTATTTGTACATAAATATTAATATCAACAGTACCCTTCTTGAACCCTTGTTGACGTAGATATCCATTAAGACGAGCATACCATGCTTTGGGAGCCTGCTTGAGACCATATAGAGCCTTCTTTAACTTTCAAACATATTCTTCTTTTTCTGATAGTAGAAAACCTTCAGGTTGTTCGATGTAAAATTCTTCTTCTAATTCTCCATTCAGAAATGTTGAATTAACATCCATTTGGTAGACTTTGATTTTTCTTGAACATGCATAGGCGAGAAACATTCAGATGGCTTCCATTTTGGCAACTGGTGCAAATGTTTTGTCGAAATCAATTCCTTCCACTTGTGCATAGCCTTTGCAAACCAATCTTGCTTTGTTTCTGGTAACCTGCCCATCTTCATTCAATTTGTTCCAGAACACCCATTTAGTCCCAATAACATTTTTATCTTTTGGTCGTGGAACTAATTCCCAGGTGTTAGACTCGGTCCTGTCAGTCCCTTGTCAGAATCAAATTCTCCAAAGTTCATTTCTCGTCATTTGCAGTCATTGATGTTACTGTGGTCCAGAAAAGAGTCATTTCAGAGTCAAGGTCTTATAATTGGTCTTCAAACATGCCGAATGATGCCTACAGGCTAGAAGAAGGTTCAGTGAGTTTCTAATTCAAGATGGTTATCAATGCGAGATTGATTCTTCTTCAAAACCCTGTTTTGAAGAAGAAATCGTTAAAATGTGTTTTCAAATATGTAATTATTGAAATTTTTCAGTCTTGAAGAGTTCAGAGGTAGCCTTGGTTATCCTTTGATAGGATATGCCACCAACCCTGCAAAAGAATGACAAGAGTTATCAGTCCAAATTTAGAAAATCAGCGAAAAGACAAAGGAAGTATTTAAAAGAAAAAACTTTTGCTAAGTTTCAAAACATGAACTTTCTCATATTGTTCGAGTAATGGTATGATTTCCTGATTTGCATAAACTTCAGATGTTTATGAAACCAGAGATTCAGGAAGAGGTTGCTGATGAAAATGTTGAATTTCTCATTCTTCCGAGTGATGGATTGTGGGATGTTGTTTCTAACCAGGATGCAGTTGCCATGATGCAGTAAGGATCAAAGAAAGTCAAAATTTAATGATGAAAAGAAGAAGCTGTCATTTTGGAGCTGGACTGTTGGTGAGTTATTCTGTGCGGTGCACTGGGCGTTGGGCGCAACGCACACAGTGCGCGCAACGCATATAGCACTTTTGCACAGTGTAAAAATACACATGCGCGGCGCATCCATTGTGCGTGGCGCATTGGGCCTCTCGCGCGGCGCACACAACCAGTTAGCCCGAAAATTTCCAAAGCTAACTCCAATTGCTCAAGAATGCATGGATTCACACTATTCTAAGCTGGGCAGTCTTCATCAATAGATCGAACAATGCTGTGTCAACTAGCCAGCTACGGGAAAACTCAGTTTAGATGTTCGCTTCAAATGACAGAGTTAGTGCAGAGAGTACAAGGAACAATTTCTATAATGTAGACAACGGTGATGTATAATGGTTGGCATCATCAGTCTCGTGGGTGCTCTTTTTGTTATATAGCAGGCTACGTTGCAGCTGGATGAGCGGAATGCCATGTCTCTTCAGTAAAGGTTCATACGAATCTCAACGTGGATCAAGCAAATTCCCAAATTGCATCGAAACTCTCAATCAATACAGATTCGGATAGCTATATGGCGCTCTCTGTTGAATGGCTTCTTGAGAAATCCGAATTCGGTAGATTACAAATAATGAAATCATTTCGAATTATTGAAGTGGAAGCCAATTAAAATGAAGCATGTGATAGGTTCCAGCTGCCAAAGCAAGTCGAGATCGAATATGTAATAGAAAAGGCAAATCTGGAAGATGTTCTGTTCTATCTAAGCAAGAAAACTTCTGTCTGTTCTGTTTGGTGCCAACAAACTTTGTGGAATTAAATTAGGCAGGCGAAGCTCGATCTGTTCCATCTAATACCAGGATAGCTTGAGGCAATTGACCCAGCGAAGTTTCTGCACTGATCTAAGGGAAAAGAAGCTCTGTTGTCCTATCTGAGGGAGCGGGTCTGTGGTATTGGTCTATCTTTAATATTGATATTTGATTGAAGGGGAAACAAATGCACGTTCACTCTTGCTTGGCATAGAATGAAGCACTCTTGTAGTGAATATACCAAACCCTCATGATGGTTAATCTCCATTCCAACACAAAGGATTTTTTTTGATGCGACCTCTTTGAGCTCACGCAATTTATCTGAAATGGAGAGTCTGTGGTGCTGATCCTTGAAGGGACAACGAATTATATTATGAGGAAGACTCTAACTAGACACTGTTAACAGCCACGCTCATATTGTGCCAAGTCGAAGGTCGAAATTTTCAAAAGTGACAGGTTTTGGGCCGGAGTCCTTTCCAGTGGTGAGTCTGTGTTTCAAAGGGTTCCGAATATTTGGCGATACAGCTTCTAAGCAAAGCCCGAGTAACAAATATGAGGATGATGAAAAAGAGAAGTAGAATAGAGAAAAGGGGATTTCAAATAAAAAGAAGAAGCTTCAACAAAGAATGAAGATTACGGAACTTAAGCAGCTTTGTTCCAGGCCAGATGTTGTCGAGGTGTGGGATGCAATAGGGGCGGATCCAAAGTTGCTTGTGTTTTCAAATCTTATCGCAACATTGTTCCTGTTCCTCGACATTGGTGTCAAAAAAGAAAATTCTTGCAGGGGGCGGTTCATCCACAATTGTAACGATGAAGGAGTGCCGGGAAAACGTGGAATTGAGAAACAGCTATTCCAGCTCCCAGATTTCATTACTGCAACTGGTATTGAAAATATAAGACACGCCTATATTGAAAATAAGGATAGTAAGAAGTTGAAACAGAAGCAGAGAGAATGAATGCAACCAAAGATGGAAAAATGGCAGTCAAAAACTGAAAGCCAAAATTAGAATGAAGACATCGACCACAACATAAAAATAGGAACTAATTTCCTATTTATGACTTCAGTTAATAATTCAAATGGTTTACGATCCAGGTATTGCCAATTCATTTGTTATCAACAAACAAAATGTAACGCTGCTCCTTTTTTAGAGCAGACTTTTCCTATTTTCATGATTTTAGGTGAAACTGCTCCCTATTTTCATCGATTTGTTTTCCCCATTTCTAAGTTTATTTATATATTGTAAATCATTTGTAAAAGCCAGATTCTGGAAAAGCTGTGGGAGGAAAAAACCCAGCGCTATCATTGTACAGTTTAACAGATAAGTAATTAAATGGTGCAGCTCTGTTTCATCAGATCCTTGTGGCGTAAAGTTTAGCATATGTTTCTTCTTTGTCTCATTTGTATCTCGTTATGTTTTTCAGTTCATGAATAATCGTTTCAAGATGAATGCTTTTGAAGTAAGAGAGGTAGAATCCAAACTGTTGCTCTGCCTTGGGAAGCGTTCAGGATTTGTGTATTTTCTTTTGTCTGAAAGGGATTCATTGATTAATGCCCTTTTCAGCTATCTTAAACAGTCTTTCCACCCCATTTAATTTCAATTTAATTGTTAAACTTCACTCCTATCTCGCCTTATGGAATAATCTATGCCTTTGATTAAATCTCTGTTCATGCTGTCCTTTATTCCCATACAGCCCAGAAAACTCAGATATTCATTAAAACCCCTTTTACTATCAATTTACTAGCCTAAAATTAGTTCCCATTTTAAGTCATCTCGCACCCTATTGCTCATTTTATCGAGTTGACTGGAGAGAGCCCTCTCCTGTCCTCGTAGGGCTAGCTACGAGGCTGAGCTTGGTGTGATGTTGCCTTGAACCTCGCCTTTTTTCAGCCTGAGGCAGATTCGAGCGCTAACATAGTGGCGACCATACTGGGGAAGATGGTTTGCTGTTGATGTGACACTCGACTTGTAGATTGTCTTGCCCCAGTACATGAAATCAAGTTGCAGATCTGATTGCTGATGGTGGACAACAGTCAAACACATATGAAGGCTGAAAACATTCACCTGGTGACTTCATTTACTGAACAATCCAGAAATCGATGCTTCATGGTGATTTCACTGCAGGGAGATCAGTAGCTTCAAGATTGTCAAGATGGACCGGATTGCAAGAAGATACGCTCCCATAGCCGAGGTCACATTCCAGGTTTTCCAAATAAGATGCCCAAGGTAGATTGGTCAAGGAATCTGCCTACGTTTAACGATGATGGTAAGAAGGATGCTGCTTTACATCTAGTTAGATTTCACATGCATATTCGCAAGTTGAAGGTGGATTTTCCTGAAGATTGCTTGATGAAGATATTCCTGGCCACTCTGGAAGGTGAAGCCCAATATTGGTATGAAAATTTTCCGTTGGCCTATATTTACTGTTTAAAGGATTTTCATGCCCTGTTTATTGAAAGATATCAAGCATCTTATCCATCATTAAATTTAGTTCATGAATGTTGCAAACATGCTTCTACTTTCATTGAAAGTCTTGAGAAATATTATGAAGATGATAATTTCATGGATGATGAGATCATGGAGGCTCTGTACGAGAATCCATTTCAGAAAAATGAAGAGAACCTAGAGGATACCCATCAAGATGCTCAGGAAATTTTGTAGCAGAATCAAGATCAGCAGGTTGAAGATGGCCATATGGCTGAAAATGATGAAAGAGAAAGTGTCATTTCAGATCTACCCATAGAATAAGACAGCATGTAGGGAAGTCAAGATTCAATTTCAGAATGTGATGCAGTCAAGTCAGCTACTTCAGATTCAGATCGTGATGACCAAGAATACCTTGTGCTGAATCCTGAAAAGGAGAGCTCTGCTGTTGAGATCATAGACAGAGTTTTGGATTCAGATGTTCATGAAAAATAGAATGAGATCTTTGTGCAAGTAAGTGATAAATCTCCTTTCAATAACTCAGTAATAAATGATAGTTTGAATGCCCTGTCATATGAAGATAATTACTGTTTAAGAAGAAGAAAACAAAAAGCATTGTCTCCTTTGTCTGAAGATGAGATAGATCTACTTTTGAGAGGTCTTGTTACAGCCCAAGCTACAACAGATTTGCAGTGCACACATAGTCAGGAAAGTGTTGGTGAAACTTCTTCCTCTTTTGAAAAAGATGACTGTCTTGTAATCAGTTGTGTAGATCAGCAAACAGATAATTTTTTCTTTCGCAAAGATGATAAGGTTGTCATGTTTGATAATCTTGAAGATTGTTTTTTGTTTAAGAATGACCTAGATCATGAAGTTGAGGAATATATGCCAGAATTTCTCATGGTCAAGGAACCTACAGCTAACACTCAGATGGCAGATACCTCTCTGTGCATTTCTATCCCTCAGAAATCAAATGTTTTTTCAGATCAGAATGGAGTGAATACTTGTATTTTTGCAGCTGGATCTCCAGATAAGCTAGTGCTTCAGGATTTTCAAGACCCCTTCAGCATTCTTCTGCAAGCATTAGAAAAGATAAATATTGCCTGGTTCATTATCATAAGCTTTGGTTTCAGTGGTTATTTTGAGTTGCCTACAGGTTCATCATTCTGCCTGCTCAAGGAGAGTAAGAGCAGAAATTTGGGGTGTAGCCATCTACTGGATTAGTTACATTGGAAGGAACACTACACATGATTGTACATATCACATCAGTATGCAGGTCGTTTCCATCATGATTTTAAAGCTTGATGGACTGCTGCCCTTTTCAAAAAGCTTTTGTTTTAATTCAGTTTGCATCGAGTCGGTTTGAGTCAAGTTTTAATCAAGTTCTAGTCAAATAAATTAAGTCATCAGTATTTTGTCGTTTCTTCTCAATAATGATTCCATCGCCCAATGGATGGAGGCACTGTCTGCTCTCCCAAAGCTCTGATGTTCTTGGCACCTCCAAGAAGCGGCAGCTGCCATCCCCATTGGAGCCAATGTTAGACTCGGTCCTGTCAGTCCCTTGTCAGAATCAAATTCTCCAAAGTTCATTTCTCGTCATTTGTAGTCATTGATGTTACTGTGGTCCAGAAAAGAGTCATTTCAGAGTCAAGGTCTTATAGTTGGTCTTCAAACATGTTGAATGATGCCTACAGGCTAGAAGAAGGTTCAGTGAGTTTCTATTTCAAGATGGTTATCAATGCGAGATTGATTCTTCTTCAAAACCCTATTTTGAAGAAGAAATCGTTAAAATGTGTTTTCAAATATGTAATTATTGAAATTTTTCAGTCTTGAAGAGTTCAGAGGTAGCCTTGGTTATCCTTTGCTAGGATATGCCACCAACCCTGCAAAAGAATGACAAGAGTTATCAGTCCAAATTTAGAAAATCAGCGAAAAGACAAAGACAGTATTTAAAAGCAAAAACTTTTGCTAAGTTTCAAAACATGAATTTTCTCATATTGTTCGAGTAATGGTATGATTTCCTGATTTGCATAAACTTCAGATGTTTATGAAACCAGAGATTCAGGAAGAGGTTGCTGATGAAAATTTTGAATTTCTCATTCTTCCGAGTGATGGATTGTGGGATGTTGTTTCTAACCAGGATGCAGTTGCCATGATGCAGTAAGGATCAAAGAAAGTCAAAATTTAATGATGAAAAGAAGAAGCTGTCATTTTGGAGCCGGACTGTTGGTGAGTTAGTCTGCGGGGTGCACTGGGCGTTGGGCGCGACGCACACAGTGCGCGTGACGCATATAGCACTTTTGCACAGTGTAAAAATACACATGCACGGTACATCCATTGCACGCGGCGCATTGGGCCTCTCGCACGGCACACACAACCAGTTAGCCCTGTTAGCCACCTATAATATTTTGTTATACCAAAAGGTGGCTAAGATCTTTTTGAGCCTCCAAGGAACAAATTTTATCACTAAAAATTGTTGGCTCTTGAAGACTCCTTGAAGGCCTTCTGCCTTCGTCCAAAACCCTCATTGCTGTTCTCATCTCATACTCTGAAATTTCTGCTGAAATACAGAGAAGAAACTGCTGCAAAACCATCCCTTTTCCCTTTCTCCCACTCGAAATTAACCTTCTTTTCCTTTCCCTTTTTTCCCATATTTTTCCTCTATTATTCATCTTTTCCTTTCTTCCCTTCATAAATCACCCTTCCCATGGTTAAAAACTCACTTTTTAACCCTTTCGGCACCCTTTGTTTCCTTTAAAAAACCGTGAAAAATCATAAAAATACAAGTCTTTTTATAGACTTAAGCCCCTTGGGCTAAGGTCTAAACCACTTCCCCAATACGCCCTCATCATAAAAACCAAGCGCCAAAACCCATAAAGCGCTAATCGGAATCGGAAAGATTTAAGGGGCGTGCCAAATCGCGATTCAATTATCGTTGCGATCGGAGGGCCCGAAATTTCGATTCCGATCAAGCCCGCAATTTCGATTGCGATCCGTCGATCGGCCAACCCCCAATCGCACAAATCGCATCGGTAATCCTCTGCAGTTCCCTCCGATTGTGTTTTATTCAAACCTCCGATTGAGATTTTTCGATAGAATCTGGACTGTCCACATGTCCAGATCGGACGGCCCAGATTTACCACACCTCATTTTCCCCCCCCACTCCTCTTTTCCCTCTTTGCGCAGATCTCCACCCTTGGTTGCCTTCATCCAACGGCTACGCTCCTCCACCGCCATCTGAAGCAGTTTAAACCCAAAGAACGCAGGATTTCTTAATTGTTTTGTGTTTTGTTGCAGGGGTTTTCAATGGTTCTCCGTGTATTATAAAGAAACGTCGGAGGCGGGAATGACGATTCCTGCGCCCACGATATACCAAAGGAAACCATCCACAGGCCATATTCAATGGTTTATTACTGTTTCATGAGCATTGATAGCACGTAAAATGGCCTGCGCGGCCCTGCACATCGGCAAGACACCGTCTTAATTCAAGACAGTTAAAGAGTATCAGTTCTGAAGGCATAGCACAGAAGAATGGAGGATTGAAGACAGATATGGGAATTACGGTTAAAAATGCTTATCTAGAGCCTAATTCCCGGATTAAGCACAATCAATAGCAAATCATAAGTATTTCTCTGACAAAAGGCTTCCACCACTTCAAATAAGGCGAATTGATTCCTCAGCTACCAGAAAAGCCACTTGTGGCCTCGAAACCTTCAAACAGAGGCCAGAGTTATTGCTTAAAGAAAATATCTACCTTCAGCACAGCCAGGGAGTTAATTCCGCCACAGGAAACTGATGAAACAACTATCTGCGGAGTTATTTCACACAGTATATGAGCCTCAAAGTCAAATAAAACTCATTTCGAGTTTTTAATCATAAATGTAACAGTTAATACAGTGTTCCACCTGTAAAATTCTCCATCGAGTCCCTCAAAGGGCCGAGAAGTCTTCAAACTGTATTAATTATCTTGAGAGATATTTTCTCAGGTCACCTCCTCATTCTTCTATAAATACTTCTACAGAAGATGAGAAATTGTTGGTTGCAGAACTTTGAAATACACTTGAGCTTGAGACTTCTATTTGTACATAGTATTCACTGGCCCTTGAAGCTCTGTTTGTGCTAGAGTAGTTAGGTTGAATAGTGAAGATGATTGCTGAACTGAAACATTGGACTTGAAGTTTGTAGCTGGTTTGACATCAATATAAAATCTGTTTCATGGGATCCTGATCTATATTGACGGTGATGTTATTCTCATTTGTAACTTGTTGTTTTATTTCCGTTTTCATGTTGTTTCATTTTCCACTGTAAAGAACAGTTTAAACAGGGTTAGGACCTGCTGTATATCAGTAACCTTCTCTGGCTGAGAAATCTTTATTTGAATGTTTTCTTCCAATCTGTGTTATTTAGGAATGACTTAATTCAGTTTTAGGCATGAGAATGCTGGCGTTCCCTCATTTTATCTTCCTAGCTGAATATTATTTCTGAATGTTACTTTCAGTATGTTTTATGTGATGATGAACTGAAGGAAGATATGGTTAGCCCTGGTCCCAGACTTGTCTGCATAACTAACAGATTGTTTCCCTTGGAATGTGTTGAAAGCTGGCTAGTTTAGAAGCACTTGCTAGATCTTAGACCGTTCTGTGTTATCTTTGTGTTTCCCCCTTGTTTTGTATGTTTTCTATTGGAAGTGTGTCAAAGGCTGGTTAGTTTAAAAGCACTTACCAGATCCTAGTCTGCTTCTGTGTCCTCCTTAAGTGTTTGCCAAAGGCTGACTGGTTTAAAAGTACTTATCAGATCCTAGGCTGCTCTTCGTTCTGCATCTGTTTAATTCCCCTTCTTGGTGTATCACTTCATTCCATAAATCAAAATTTAAAGAAACCCTTAGACATAGATGACTTGCCCCTTGGATCACACTTGATGTTGTTGTTCAATTAAAGCCCAGATATGACTCCATAGCCCAATGGACTAAAAACCAGCGTTATATCTATCTATCTACCAAAACTGTTCTATTTGCTTGCAACTTCTCACTTTTGAAACTTTTGCATTTAGGACTTTCCCCTCAAGTAACATTTCATGCTCAACCATCCAAAACAAAACAAAACCCGTGGCCTTCATAACTAGCCTAATATCATTACCTTAAGCTTTTCAAATACAATATCCATCTTTGTACATATTGGAGAGATCCCTCTCCGGATTCAGGAGGGCTAGATCCTAGAATCCCAAAGTTGGTTGAAATGATGTTAACTCTGTGATTGGACTCTCCCAATCTTGCTAATAAATTACAGAGACCTAACATTTCTGGCGACTCCGCTGGGGACTGAGTGTTTTTAATACCTTTTAGAGGCCTCAGAACAACCTTTAAACCGAGAACATTTTGAGAGTAAGAAGCAGCCTTTTTCAAGCACTATCAAGAAATGGTAATTAAGATGAAGCTAAATTGAATCAGTGACGAACTAGGTCAGTCCTAGGATTCTTTCGAGTTTTTATCTAACCTTGAAAAATCAGCTGGCTTAGCCATAAGAGTAGACTGCCTTTGTCTCGCGGCCTTAGCTAAGTTTTGAAACAAAGTTAGGATATTCTTAACAACCACAAAACTGAAAAATGATTTAGAAAAACCTAAAAATATTTCAGATTGGAATTAAATAAACATGGTGGTGGACCATAAGACCTTTTACCTCTGAAAGGAGCTAAAAATTTCCACTTGGCGACTCCACAATCCTATCAGACCTTAAGACTCCACTGGGAAGAACCCTTATCATTTTAAAAATCAGTTAGACTCAGTTATAGGGTTGTAGGATTAAGATTTGTGTAAACAGTTTAGTTGACCCTTCAAAGATTGTCATATCTGGTTGAACTTTTCTTGTTTACTTGGGTCTTAAAACTTAGCATAGTGGCTTCCAAAAAGATTCGCACTAGAGCCCATCCAGACCCTAACCCACCTGAGATAGTTGATAATCCAGAAAGTATCCTTTGGAAGTCTCCTAAGGTTAAATTATTAACTGTTTTCAGATCACCCTTGAGAGCTAATTCAGTTCCTAAAAATCTTTCAGCTCTGCAAAAATCACAAACTGACTTAGTGAACCCTTTTAGGACTAGGTCATTAGATAATATAATCCACTTAGACTCTGAATTTTCACTTTCATCTCCTGAAACAAGTGAACATCCTGGTAGCAGGGAAACAACACCTCCCGATTTACATTTCCTTCACAATATAGGTGTCTCTCATCCAATATCCTCTCAACAATCTACTCCTGGTCCATCCACTTCTACTCACCCCACATCCACTGTTCAAACCACTTCACCTCAGCCCACCTTCCCTTCTGTAAATCCACCTCCACCTCCTGCCATGGCTGCATGGTATGCTCCCTTAGTCCTTCCTGTACCATTAGCCAATCTTCCACAGGACTATCAGTCCAAAATTCCATTGTATGATGCTAGCAATACCATAACAGCATCTCAACATGTGGACAAGATGAATGACTACTTTGACAGAAATGAAATTGATAATGACTCTGTCAAGTTGAGACTGTTTGCTCAAATTTTGGGGGGAGAAGTGAGAAAATGGTTTAAAGGTTTAACCCCCCATAGTATTAACGACCTCCAAGCCTTCCATCAAACATTCTTAAACAAATGGGAAGTAAGGAAGAATCCTCTCCAAATCCTTGCCGACTATAACAATCTCCATAGGAACCCTGGGGAAAGTGTACAAGCTTATTGTACCAGATTTAACGGTGTGTATAATGCACTTTCCCCTGAACTAAAACCTCCTCAGGGCTCAGCTTTAAACAAATTCCCTGAAGGGTTTGATCCTAACATGACATATTCACTCAGAGAAAGAGTCTTTGCAACCCTCGAAGATATGCAAAGAGGTGCTCTTTCTGTGGAAGTTAACCTCATGGAAAAAAGAGCAAGGATGAAAGCTGAAAAGAGAGTATCCTTTAGAGAGGAATCCACCCCTTCCACTTCAAGCTCGAAGATGGAAAGAATGATGGAAGAAATGATGAAGAAAATGAGCATTCTAGAGAGAGCGCAAGCAAGTCTAAGTCAAAACGCTCCTCAAAACAGAAACCAAAACTAGAATCAAAATATGAGAAGAAATCAACCTCCAAACAGACTTAGGGAAGATGATCAACATATCATTCCTCCCTTTCATCAAAATTTTTTAAGTGAGGTTGAGGAAACAGATGAAACAACAGAGGATAATGATATAAAATTATTTGGGGTAGATGATGATGACTTTGAGGTTCATTATGATAAAAAACAAGGTCTTTATACACCTTACGATGACATAAAAGACGATGATGAGAACTATTATCAAAACATGGAAAACGCTGTCATACAGCCTTCAAGGGAATATGAGCTCAGAAGTAGGTCTAATCAAACAACCCCCAACAATAAAACCTCTGACAAACCTTCTCAAGACAGCACTGCAACCAAGTCTAAAACGATCAAACAAAAAGACAAAGAAGTGGCTGATAATTCTGGTAGTGGTAAAGGGAAAGACACTCAAAATATTGAAAAACAGAGCGCAAACATTAGTAGTACTAGCACTTCGGTTAGTACTCCTGGAAAAACAACTGTTTCAACTGTAGATAAATCAAATCAGCAAACCGTTATTGCTGATAAAGTGGCCGCAAAAAAGGCTGAAATAAATGTTTTAAAGAGTCGAAACCTTTTTAGCCTAGAACAGGAAATCTCAAAGATCAAAATTGATGTTCCTTTAACTGAGTTAGCTGCCCAACATGTATATAGGTCCAAAATTTTGAAGGTTTTGAACTTAGAAAACAATGAAGATACTCTCAATCTTAGTGATGACCAACCAGAGCTTATTTTTGGTCCAAATATTGAAGGAAAGTTCCAAGAAGGTCCTGTCCCTCCCTTTTATGTAAGCCTAAATATTCATGACAAAATTTTGCATAATGCTATGCATGACTCAGGCGCTTCCCATAATTTAATGCCAAAAGCTGTAATGGAAAGCATGGGTCTTGAAATTACCAGACCTTACAAAGATCTGTACTCCTTTGACTCAAGCAGAGTTAAGTGTCTAGGATTGATTAAAGATCTCTGTGTTAATTTAGCCCAAATTCCAGCCAAATGTTTAGTCATGGATGTTGTTGTGGCTGATGTCCCCCCAAAGTATGGAATGCTTTTATCACGATCTTGGGGGGCCAAGTTACAGGGGACCATGCAAATGGACATGACCTATGCAACTATCCCTGTCTTCAATCAGACTAGGAAGCTTTATAGGGAATCCCACATGCAGTACACAGTAACAAGTCAGGATCGGCCTCAAAACTCCCCTCTCTATGCTATAAACACGAGCCTTGATTCTTTTATCATGTTTAATAATGAAGCACTCACAGAACAAATTATTTCAACAGAATCCATGGCCGAGATGAGAGAGGGGGAAAACAACGCTGAAGTGCCGGAACAGTCTATTGTGTCTGAAGATCCTAGCAAACTGAACTTAGGTCTCGAATTACAAGTCATCAATCCTTTGAACTTAAAACTTGACGGTCAGGAAGACAATCGTCAACCCGATGAGAAACTTGAGGAATCAAATGATACAAAGTCCATAAACCAAACTGACAATATGCCTCTCTGGACTATGTATTTTGACGGGTCATGCACTAAAACAAATGCTGGTACAGGTGTCTGGATCACTAACACTGAAAATAATTATACGGAATGTATCTCATGCAAATTAAACTTTCAGTGTTCCAACAACATAGCAGAATATGAATCTCTTCTCTTAGGCTTGCATCTTTTGAAAAAATTAGGTGCCAAGAGAATCGATGTATATGGGGATTCTGAATTAATCATTAGGAAAATCAATGGGGAGTATAATGCTAATCACCCCAGACTTAGGGCCTACAGGAATGATGTCATCGATCTTTTGAAAACATTTAAGGAGTCAAACCTGAGTTTCATCCCAAGGAAAAAGAACATTATGGCCCACAATTTAGCCTTTGCGGCCAGGACATGTCTAACGCCATATGAGACTGGAGACAACACAACTCCGATAAAATTTAGACCGGCAGTACCTGATAACGAAAAATATTGGCAAGTGTTTGACAATGACAAACAAATAGAAGACTTCATGCAATTCAGAAATGAGTTCGAACTGCACAGTTCAGATTCAGATTATGATACAGACTGCAGTGAAGAAAACTTTCTTGGTGAAGAAGAATCGCCTCCTCAACCTGCCAATATTAACCTATTGTCTGGCAAACTTAGGAACAAAACAGAATTAAGTGCAGAGTTAGAAACGGAAGAATTACAAACTCTGCATTCTAAAGATGAAAAATTGCCGAGTGGTCTAACGCCTTTAGAGGAGTTGTTCGATTTTAACGATGTGGCAAATAAACCAAAACTGGAACCTGTAGAAACTGAAGTAGAGGAGTGCAATATAGGCAGTGAGGAAAAACGGAGAATGATCAAGCTGTCCAAAACTTTGCCAGCTCACATTAAACTCAAATACTTAGAGCTGTTCAAAGAATTTTCTGATGTTTTTGCTTGGAGTTACGAAGATCTCAAATCCTGTGACACTGAAATAATACAGCACAAAATCCCTCTTAAAGAAAACCAAAAACCATTCAAACAGAAACTGCGCAGAATAAACCCTGTCCAGTTGCCATTGGTTAAGAAGGAAATCATGAAGATGCACGATGATGGCATTATTGTCCCTATTAGATATTCTGAGTGGGTATCTAATCTGGTGTCCGTTAGGAATAAGACTGGAGAAATCAGACTTTGTATAGACTTTAGAGACTTAAAAAAATCTTCGTTAAAAGACAACTACCCTTTACCAAAAATGGATCACATTTTACAAAGGGTGGTGGGGTCTAAAAGGATTTCGTTGCTTGATGGCTATTCAGGGTATAATCAGATTTTAGTTCACCCTGCTGATCAATTAAAGACAGCTTTCACTACTCCATGGGGCACTTTCATGTATGTGAAGATTCCTTTTGGTCTAATGAACGCTGGAGCAACCTTTCAGAGAGCCATGGACATAGCATTCTCGGAAGAATTGGGCTTCTTCATCATTATCTATCTCGATGATGTAACTGTGTTCTCAAAAACAGATGAAGAACACTTGGAGCATTTGAGAAAATTTTTCGAGAAGTGCAAAAGGTTTGGGATATCTTTGAACCCTAAGAAGACATTATTTGGTCTCCAAGAAGGTAAACTTCTAGGACACATCATTTCAGAAGAAGGCATAAAGATAGATCCCATAAGAATTGAGGCTATATTGCAAATCTCTCATCCTCGAAACATCAAAGAGTTGCAGTCTTTCATCGGAAAGATTAACTTTTTGAGAAGGTTCATCCCCAACTTGGCTGAGCTCCTTAGGAATATCACAAACATGTTAAAAAAGGAGCAAGGGGTAAAATGGACCTCAGAAGCAAAGACATCCTTTGAGCTGGTGAAACAAGCGTTAACCAAAGCGCCGGTTCTCATAAGTCCTGATTTTTCAAAGGATTTTTATATCTTCTCATTTGCATCAGAACATACCATAGCTGCTGTCCTTTTACAGAAAAATCCGCAAGGACAAGAGCAGCCTATTGCATTCTTTAGCAAGGCATTGAGGGATGCCCCTTTGAAGTACAACATTATGGAGAAGCAGGCTTTTGCTTTGGTAAAGGCTTTGAAAGACTTCAGAGTATACATCCTTCACTCACATATCATTGCCTTTGTCCCAAATTCAGTTGTAAAGGACATTCTAACACAGGATCCAGATGGTAAGAGAGGTAAGTGGATTGCTGTTATTCTCGAATATGATTTAGAGATAAAACCCACTAAACTCATCAAAGGCCAAGGTCTAGCTAGATTAATGGCTGAATCCAATTTTGAAGCTCTTGATATTAATGTGATTAATGCTTTGGACAGCCAAGAAGAATTCTCAACTCCCATTATTGAAAACCATTTTCTGAATTCTCCTTGGTATGCTGATATCGTTTATGTTTTGCTTAATTTAAATACACCTCCTGGTTTGTCGAAAACAAAGGCAAGGTTCTTAAAACTGAAAGCAGTAAACTATTGCATTGTAGATAGGTGTCTTTATTGGAAAAATGCTAGTGGTATATTGCTTAAATTTTTGCCTGAGTTTGATGCAGAGAAGATTAAGCAGGAATTTCATGAAGGAGAGTGTGGAGGCCATTTGTACTGGAAGCCAACAGCCAACAAAATTTTGAGGGTTGGTTTCTATTGGCCCACCCTTTTTCCTGATGTTCACAAAATGACAACTACTTGCCACAAATGCCAATTGTTTGAGGGCAAGAGAAAATTACTACCCCTTCCTCTGCATCCAATTACTGTTGAAGCCCCTTTTCAACAGTGGGGACTTGACTTCATAGGAGAAATCCACCCACCATCCTCTTCCCAACACAGGTGGATCCTTACTGCCACAGACTATTTCACTAAGTGGATAGAAGCCATTCCTTGTAGACAGGCCAATGATTCGGTTATCATAAAATTCATAGAAACCAATATCCTTTCCAGATTTGGCTGTCCTACAAAGATCATCACAGATAATGCAGCAGCATTTGGGTCAAAGAGAATGGTAGAATTCTGTCACAAATACCAGATAACATTGGGGCACTCCACAGCCTATTACCCTCAAGGTAATGGACTTGCAGAGTCTTCCAACAAAAGCTTAGTGAACATAATAAAGAAACTGTTGGAAGACAACAAGAAGTCTTGGCACACAAAGCTAAACCATGCACTCTGGGCTGACAGATTGACATTGAAGAAATCCATTGGTATGTCACCCTTCCAGCTTGTGTACGGTACTGATGCAATTTTTCCTAACAGCCTTGGTGTACCGGTTATGAAGTTAGTTCAGGAGTTGCAGACTGAAGAAGATGACATAATCAGAAGAATAAATCAGACCATTCATCTTCAACAAACCAGAGAGGAAGTGTACAACAAAGCATTACAGAAGCAAGACAATATCAAGAAGATATTTGACAGAAGAACAAAGGCCAACAATTTCAAAATTGGGGACAAAGTTTTAAAGTGGGACTCAAAGAGGGAGGACAAGGGAAAGCATGGTAAATTTGACAATCTGTGGCTTGGCCCTTACTCCGTTCATTCAGTTGCTGGGAACAATGCATTCTTCTTACAAGAGCTGAATGGAGCAGAATTGTTTGGGGGTCCTGTCAATGGCAGGATGCTTAAGCATTACCGGTCTTAAATTATTTCATGTTTGAAGTCTTTTCATCTTTTTTCCACTGTAAATATTTCATCCACCATTGCATTTAAAGTTATGGAAAATCAAAAAATACAAAAAATACAAAGAAAGAAAGAAAAGAGGGCAGAAATGAAAACAAGAAAGGCAAAGCCCCATGCCAAAAAAGAGAAATAAATCTGAAAGTGTGCAAGCCTAAATGCCACTCCTTGAAACACACTTCTAATTGGTCAAACTGTTTAATCTTGACTAATTAGCTTTCAATTTTCTGCTGATAGGGTAGAAAATTTGATTTGCCAAACTGTTTAATCTTGGCTCATCAGTAGATAGAGTAGGATAGAAATTAAGGTTCAAACCAGCTCAAACTCTGAACCAAAGTTCCAAAGAGATGACTCAAAACTACTCCAATTTCTGAGTCAAAGAGAAAAGACCTGGTTCTAATTCGCTCAAAACTTGAACCAGAAGAGAAGCAGAGTTAGCTCACCAAAAAGGAAAAACAGAGCTGCAAAGATAAGAGAAGGCCATAACAAGAAATTTTCAGATCTTAAGCCTTCTGTTTTGATTTAAATTTTTCTGCAAATAATAATCTATGTGCAGCTTGTCTTTATGCCATAGATCATAGCAAGTCAAACAGCTCAATCTTGACTTGACTATTTTTAAATTTCTGCTCTAGAATTTAGAGAATGAAAGTTTGTTGGACTGTTTAATCCCAACAGACAGTAGAGTAGGTAGAGAAATATCTGAGCTCAACTGTTTAATCTGAGTTCAGGGAGAAATAAGGAGTAGAATTAGATTAGTTTTTATGCTTTCAAAAGAATAAAATGTTGTAAGAGAGTTTGCCAATCCAAGCGCACTCTAAGAAGAAAAAATGTTAGATCAGTAGGATTGGGTAGGTAGGAAGCCTGTAGATGAAAATCCATTATTTTCGTGGCTGCTGAATATGTTTTCAGAACCAGATCATCCAGCAAAAGAGGGACAACCCAATGGATCAGGCACAAGTCAGCGTCCCAGAGAAATCAAGTCTAAATTCTTGATGCCTTCAAGAAGACACCATCCCCAAGTGGAGCCACTGTTAGCCACCTATAATATTTTGTTATACCAAAAGGTGGCTAAGATCCTTTTGAGCCTCCAAGGAACAAATTTTATCACTAAAAATTGTTGGCTCTTGAAGACTCCTTGAAGGCCTTCTGCCTTCGTCCAAAACCCTCATTGTTGTTCTCATCTCATACTCTGAAATTTCTGCTGAAATACAGAGAAGAAACTGCTGCAAAACCATCCCTTTTCCCTTTCTCCCACTCGAAATTAACCTTCTTTTCCTTTCCCTTTTTTCCCATATTTTTCCTCTATTATTCATCTTTTCCTTTCTTCCATTCATAAATCACCTTTTCCCACGGTTAAAAACTCACTTTTTTAACCCTTTCGGCACCCTTTGTTTCCTTTAAAAAACCGTGAAAAATCATAAAAATACAAGTCTTTTTTTAGACTTAAGCCCCTTGGGCTAAGGTCTAAACCACTTCCCCAATACGCCCTCATCATAAAAACCAAGCTCCAAAACCCATAAAGCGCTAATCAGAATCGAAAGGATTTAAGGGGGCGTGTTTGTTAAACAGTTCAAATTATCGATTGCGATCAGGCCCGAAATTTCGATTCCGATCAAGCCCGCAATTTCGATTGCGATCCGTCGATCGGCCAACCCCCAATCGCACAAATCGCATCGGTAATCCTCTGCAGTTCCCTCCGATTGTGTTTTATTCAAACCTCCGATCGAGATTTTTCGATTGAATCTGGACCGTCCACATGTCCAGATCGGACGGCCCAGATTTACCACACCTCATTTTCCCCCCCCCCGCTCCTCTTTTCCCTCTTTGCGTAGATCTCCACTGTTGGTTGCCTTCATCCAACCGCTACGCTCCTCCACTGCCATCTGAAGCAGTTTAAACCCAAAGAACGCAGGATTTCTTAATTGTTTTGTGTTTTGTTGCAGGGGTTTTCAATGGTTATCCGCGTATTATAAAGAAACGTTGGAGGCGGGAATGACGATTCCTGCGCCCACGATATACCAAAGGAAACCATCCACAGGCCCTATTCAATGGTTTATTACTGTTTCATGAGCATTAATAGCATGTAAAATGGCCTGCGCAGCCCTGCACATCGGCAAGACACCGTCTTAATTCAAGACAGTTAAAGAGTATCAGTTCTGAAGGCATAGCACAGAAGAATGGAGGATTGAAGACAGATATGGGAATTACGGCTAAAAATGCTTATCTAGAGCCTAATTCCCGGATTAAGCACAATCAATAGCAAATCATAAGTATTTCGCTGACAAAAGGCTTCCACCGCTTCAAATAAGGCGAATTGATTCCTCAGCTACCAGAAAAGCCACCTGTGGCCTCGAACCCTTCAAACAGAGGCCGGAGTTATTGCTTAAAGAAAATATCTACCTTCAGTGCAGCCAGGGAGTTAATTTCGATACAAGAAACTGATGCAACAACTATCTGCGGAGTTATTTCACACAGTATATGAGCCTCAAAGTCAAATAAAACTCATTTCGAGTTTTTAATCATAAATGTAACAGTTAATACAGTGTTCCACCTGTAAACTTCTCCATCGAGTCCCTCAAAGGGCCGAGAAGTCTTCAAACTGTATTAATTATCCTGAGAGATATTTTCTCAGGTCACCTCCTCATTCTTCTATAAATACTTCTACAGAAGATGAGAAATTGTTGGTTGCAGAACTTTGAAATACACTTGGGCTTGAGACTTCTATTTGTACATAGTATTCACTGGCCCTTGAAGCTCTGTTTGTGCTAAGAGTAGTTAGGTTGAATAGTGAAGATGATAGCTGAACTGAAACATTGGAATTGAAGTTTGTAGCTGGTTTGACATCAATATAAAAGTTGTTTCATGGGATCCTGATCTATATTGACGGTGATGTTATTCTCATTTGTAACTTGTTGTTTTATTTCCGTTTTTATGTTGTTTCATTTTCCACTGTAAAGAACAGTTTAAACAGGGTTAGGACCTGCTGTATATCAGTAACCTTCTCTGGCTGAGAAATCTTTATTTGAATGTTTTCTTCCAATCTGTGTTATTTAGGAATGACTTAATTCAGTTTTAGGCATGAGAATGTTGGCGTTCCCTCATTTTATCTTCCTAGCTGAATATTATTTCTGAATGTTACTTTCAGTATGTTTTATGTGATGATGAACTGAAGGAAGATATGGTTAGCCCTGGTCCCAGACTTGTCTGCATAACTAACAGATTGTTTCCCTTGGAATGTGTTAAAAGCTGGCTAGTTTAGAAGCACTTGCTAGATCTTAGACCATTATGTGTTATCTTTGTGTTTCCCCTTGTTTTGTATGTTTTCTATTGGAAGTGTGTCAAAGGCTGGTTGGTTTAAAAGTACTTACCAGATCCTAGTCTGCTTTCGTGTCCTCCTTAAGTGTTTGCCAAAGGCTGACTGGTTTAAAAGTACTTATCAGATCCTAGGCTGCTCTTCGTTCTGCATCTGTTTAATTCCCCTTCTTAGTGTATCACTCCATTCCATAAATCAAAATTTAAAGAAATCCTTATACATAGATGACCTTGCCCCTTGGATCACACTTGATGTTGTTGTTCAATTAAAGCCCAGATATGACTCCATAGCCCAATGGACTAAAAACCAGCGTTATATCTATCTATCTGCCAAAACTGTTCTATTTGCTTGCAACTTCTCACTTTTGAAACTTTTGCATTTAGGACTTTCCCCTCAAGTAACATTTCCTGCTCAACCATCCAAAAAAAAACAAAACCCGTGGCCTTCATAACTAGCCTAATATCATTACCTTAAGCTTTTCAAAGACAATATCCATCTTTGTACATATTGGAGAGATCCCTCTCCGGATTCAGGAGGGCTAGATCCTAGAATCCCAAAGTTGGTTGAAATGATGTTAACTCTGTGATTGGACTCTCCCAATCTTGCTAATAAATTACAGAGACCTAACAAGCCCGAAAATTTACAAAGCTAACTCCAATTGCTCAAGAATGCATGGATTCGCACTATTCTAAGCTGAGCAGTCTTCATCAATAGATCGAACAATGCTATGTCAACTAGCTAGCTACAGGAAAACTCAGTTTAGATGTTCGCTTCAAATGACAGAGTTAGTGCAGAGAGTACAAGGAACAGTTTCTATAATGTAGACAATGGTGATGTATAATTGTTGGCATCATCAGTCTCGTGGGTGTTGTTGTTGTTATATAACAGGCTATGTTGCAGCTGGATGAGCGGAATGCCATGTCTCTTTAGTAAAGGTTCATATGAATCTCAACGTGGATCAAGAAAATTCCCAAAGTGCATCGAAACTCTCAATCAATACAGAGTCGGATAGCTATATGGCGCTCTCTATTGAATGGCTTCTTGAGAAATCCGAATTCGGTGGATTACAAATAATGAAATCATTTTGAATTATTGAAGCGGAAGCCAATTAAAATGAAGCATGTGACAGGTTCCAGCTGCCAGAGCAAGTCGAGATCGAATATGTAATAGAAAAGGAAAATCTGGAAGATGTTCTATTCTATCTAAGCAAGAAAACTTCTGTCTGTTCTGTTTGGTGCCAGCAAACTTTGTGGAATTAAATTAGGCAGGCGAAGCTCGATCTGTTCCATCTAATACCAGGATAGCTTGAGGCAATTCACCCAGCGAAGTTTTTGCACTGATCTAAGGGAAACGAAGCTCTGTTGTCATATCTGAGGGAGCGGGTCTGTGGTATTGGTCTATCTTTATATTGATTTTTGATTGAAGGGGAAACAAATGCACGTTCACTCTTGCTTGGCATAGAACGAAGCACTCTTGTAGTGAATAGACCAAACCCTCATGATGGTTAATCTCCATTCCAACAAAAAGGATTTTCTGTGATGCGACCTCTTTGAGCTCACGCAATTTATCTGAAATGGAGAGTCTGTGGTGTTGATCCTTGAAGGGACAGCGAATTATATTCTGAGAAAGGCTCTAACTAGACACTGTTAACAGCCACGCTCATATTGTGCCAAGTCGAAGGTCGAAATTTTCAGAAGTGACAGGTTTTGGGCTGGAGTCCTTTCCAGTGGTGAGTCTGTGTTTCGAAGGGTTCCGAATATTTGGCGATACAGCTTCTAAGCAAAGCCCGAGTCACAAATATGAGGACGATGAAAAAGAGCAGCAGAATAGAGAAAAGGGGATTTCAAATAAAAAGAAGAAGCTTCAACAAAGAATGAAGATTACGGAACTTAAGCAGCTTTGTTCCAGGCCAGATGTTGTCGAGGTGTGGGATGCAACGGGGGTGGATCCAAAGTTGCTTGTGTTTTTAAATCTTATCGCAACACTGTTCCTGTTCCTTGACATTGGTGTCAAAAACGAAAATTCTTGCAGGGGGCGGTTCATCCACAATTGTAACGATGAAGGAGTGCCGGGAAAACATGGAATTGAGAAACAGCTATTCCAGCTCCCATATTTCATTACTACAACTGGTATTGAAAAGATAAGACACGCCTATATTGAAAAGAAGGATAGTAAGAAGTTGAAACAGAAGCAGAGAGAACGAATGCAACCAAAGATGGAAAAATGGCAGTCAAAAACTGAAAGCCAAAATTAGAATGAAGACATCGACCACAACAGAAAAATAGGAACTAATTTCCTATTTATGACTTCAGTTAATAATTCAAATGGTTTACGATCCAGGTATTGCCAATTCATTTGTTATCAACAAACAAAATGTAACGCTGCTCCTTTTTTAGAGCAGACTTTTCCTATTTTCATGATTTTAGGTGAAACTGCTCCCTATTTTCATCGATTTGTTTTCCCCATTTCTAAGTTTATTTATATATTGTAAATCATTTGTAAAAGCCAGATTCTAGAAAAACTGTGGGAGGAAAAAACCCAGCGCTATCATTGTACAGTTTGACAGAGAAGTAATTAAATGGTGCAGCTCTGTTTCATCAGATCCTTGTGGCTTAAAGTTTAGCATATGTTTTTTCTTTGTCTCATTTGTATCTCGTTATGTTTTTCAGTTCATGAATAATCGTTTCAAGCTAAATGCTTTTGCAGTAAGAGAGGTAGAATCCAAACTGTTGCTCTGCCTTGGGAATCATTCAGGATTTGTGTATTTTCTTCTGTCTGAAAGGGATTCATTGATTAATGCACTTTTCAGCTATCTTAAACAGTCTTTCCACCCCATTTAATTTCAATTTAATTGTTAAAATTCACTCCTATCTCACCTTATGGAATAATCTGTGCCTTTGATTAAATCTCTTTTCATGCTGTCCTTTATCCCCATACAGCCCAAAAAACTCAGATATTCATTAAAACCCCTTTTACTATCAATTTACTAGCCTAAAATCAGTTCCCATTTTAAGTCATCTCGCACCCTATTGCTCATTTTATCGAGATTGACTGGAGAGAGCCCTCTCCTGTCCTCGTAGGGATAGCTACGAGGCTGAGCTTGGTGTGATGTGTCCTTGAACCTCGCCTTTTTTCAGCCTGAGGCAGATTCGAGCGCTAACACCAGGTGTTATTCTTTTCGATTTGATCCAATTCTTCATTCATAACTGCTACCCAATGTTCATTCTGGCTGGCTTCCTCAAAACTACTAAGCTCAAAGGTTGCTAGAAAAGCAATGTGAGCTTGTTGTGATGAACGAAGCTGTCGACCTTCATTTATGTCACCAATGATTTGATTTGATGGATGGTTCCTTTGAATCCACTCTTTTGTTCTCCTTGGAGGAGCTTCTTGTTGTTGTTCTGGTATATCTTGATGATCATTATTTACTTCTTCCTCGTTGATAGTTGCTTCTTGTTCTACAATTTTATCTGTGTCTTTTTCAGCCTCTGTCTCAAGTTTCAAAGATTCTAGATCCTCATCATTATTCGCTAGAACACCATCTTCGTCAAATGTAACATTTATGCTTTCCACTATTTCTTTTCATCTTATATTATAACATTTATAGGCCTTTCTTTTGCATGAGTAACCAACAAAGATACCTTCATCAACACGTGATTCAAACTTACCCAAATTTTGATCTTCTCTTTTGATATAACATTTGCTTCCGAATATTCTAAAATATTTTACATTAGCTGGTTTTCCTTTCCATAATTCATATGGAGTCTTGTTACAATTATTTCTGAGAAGACTTCAGTTGATAATGAAGACTGTCGTATCAATTTCTTGAGCCCATAATTTTTCATCCAATTTTGAGTCCTTCAAAATTATTCTACCCATTTCCTGTACAATTATGTTCTTTCTTTCAGCAACTCCATTTTGCTGAGGTGTTCATGCTCTTGAAAATTGTATTTTTATTCCATTTTTGTCACATTATTGCTGAAATAATTTGGAAGTGAATTCTCCACCATTATCTAATATTAGACACTTTATTTTCAAATCAGTTTCATTTTCAACCAACTCCTTGTAGATCTTAAAGCACTCATATGCTTCAGATTTTTTCTTTAGGAAACTGACGATTGTCGTCTTGGTATAGTCATCTATCATTAACATGAAATATAATTCTCCATCTAAGCCTTTTGTTCTCATAGGACCACATAGATCAGTATATATCAATTCCAATGGATGTGATGCAAAGTTCTCTTTAGTTTTAAATTGGACTTTTGTCTGCTTGCCATGCCGACAGGCCTCACATAGTGTGTTGGAAGGTTTTGAGATTTTCAGCATTTCTCGTACTGCTTCCTTTTTGCTTCTCCTGACAATATTGTCAAAGTTTATGTGACCCATTCGTTTGTGCTATAACCAGCTTTCATCTTCTTTAACTAGTAGACATGCTTTAGTTGCTTCATCCAGAACATATATGTCATTTGGAGCTCAACTTGCTGTAGCCACAATTTTACCATACCTGCCTTTCCTGATTTCACATTTTGTGGAGTTGAATAGCATTTTGTGTCCTTGATCACACATTTGTCCAACACTGAGCAGATTGTGATTCATGTTTTTGACCAATAGAACATTCTTGGCTATAACATCTTTGCTTCCGAGAGTGACGGTACCTGATCCTATAACATTTGAAGATCCATCATTTCCAAAGGATATGGTTCCATCCTTCTTCTCTTTCAAAGATACAAATTTCCTTCTATCTCCAGTCATATGCATTGAGAAACCGATATCAACATACCACACATCTGTGTTGTTTTGAGCCTTGACAATGAGAGCACAATTATCAGTCTTCTTCTTCTTCCGTGTTCATTCATTTTGTGGCTTCGAAGATTCTTCTGGAGGATTTTCAAGTCTACAATCTTTGGCTATGTGTCCAAAGTTTTGACATTTGTAACATTCCATATTATTTCTTAAATGTTCAAATCTATTGATGTTTCGTTGAGCCCTAGGAGGTTCATATTTGAAGAATCTCTTGGAATTGTATTGGTTCCTAGGGTACGTGCGACATTCTACAGCTTTATGACCAAATTTTCCACATGAATAACAATAGCCATGAAAAATATGTTGGTACCTGGATGAAAATCTTCGTTGAGGAATCATCTTCCAAGGATGTGCTTGCGAATCTTGTCCAATGAAGTCTTCATGTATGTCAGATCTCATAGGTTCATTGTATTTTGTTGTAGAAGGTCCTGCTTCTTCTTCTTTGTAACCGAGGCCAGTTCTATCATTGTAAGATCATTGATTGTTGATGAGTTCTTCCAATGCCCTTGAGCTGTTGGCATAGTTTTGGACAATTTTTCCTTTCTTCACTTCCTTACGCAACGAGACTACTTCGGCTTCTAATGCTTCCCTTTCTTGGTTGCTTTCTTCCAACTTCTTTTGAAGTGACTCTTCAATACATTTGTGTTCTTCAACCTCAATTTTGAGACCTTGAACTTGTTCTTCAAGAGTATTGGAACGGATATTCTCAGCATTGAGCTCTTTTATAAGCTTGATTGCCTCCTCATAAAATTCTTCTATGGTCAACCCTTCTTCTTCATTGTTTGATACTTCTTGTTTATTGTGCTTGGCCATAAACAATACTTTCTCATTGGCTTCTTCTTTGCTGTCACTTTCTTCATTGGATGATGAGCTATCTTCTTTAGAGAGGAAGTTCCTTTTGGATCCTTTATTTTTTCCTTGCTTGTTGAATTTCTTAAATCCTTTATTTCCTTTTGAGTTGCCATCAATTTTGTTTGGAAATCTTGCTACGAAATTCCCAACCTCATCACAGCCGAAACATATCAGTGGAAGTTTACCTTTGAATTTTCCCTTAAAATTTTTTAGTTTTCTCATGAATTAAGCATATCCTTCATATGAAAGACCTTCTTCATCATCTCCCTTTTCTTCACACTTGCAGGTTCATGTCTTTTCAATTGAAGGTTGTTTATCCTTATTGGTTTTATTAGATGCAACGAATGTAGTTTCTATATGCGAAGTAACCTCTTCTTCATCAAGTCTCATTTCATACGCTATAAGAACTCCATGTAATTCCTATTTGTTGAGTTTTCCCATATTTTCACTGTATTCTAAGACTGATACCTTTGGGTTGAATCTTCCTGGTAATGTTCTAAGAATATTTCATATAATAGTCTTCTCATCAACTGGCTCTCCCAATCCGTCCAGAGTATTGGTTATTTCATCAATGTATTGGAAGTATGTAGCAAATGTTGCAATCTTCTTTCATTATGAGTTGCTCAATTTTTTCTCTATAGATTTGAAGCTTTGCTTCTTTGACATTTGAGTCACTTGAATATATATTCTCAAGCTTGTCCCATACATTTTTGGCGTTTTTACAACCCAACACCTTATGATAAGCAGATTCAATAAGTCCACTGATAATAATATTCTTTGCTTTTGCATCATTTACCAAATTATTCTTACCTTATTCATCCGTGGTTGATGTAAATCCATTTTGAACAGTGTCCCATGCTTCGTAACCTTGCGCCAAGAGATATACCTCCATTATTCCTTTCCAGAGTGCATAATTATTTTCATTGAACAGAGGTACACCATTCTTAGTATGCTCCATGACCTCCTTCCAGATGCTAAACTACTATTGAAGGAACCAAGCTCTAATACCAATTGTTGGAAATATTGAAGGGGGGGGGGGGGTGAATCAGTATTCCTTTCAATTAGAGCATTAGTTAATGTTCAATTATTATCAGTGTTTGTACAATGATAGAAGCAAACAAGAGGAACAAAAATGCACAAATTTTTTAAGGTGGAAACCCACTCCGGGACAAAAACCACCTAATGCTTTTCTAATAATTCTTTAATATTCAACTCCAATTGAAAATAAAGCTCCAACTTCCTAGAATCTATAAAATCATCCTTCTCCAGCTCCCACTGGATGGACGCTCCAATGCCCGAGATTCTTCAGTAGTCAACTAAATGGATGCCCCAACACCCAATGAGCTACAACTCACCCTAGCACCACCCTAGCACCCTATAGAAGAATAAAAGAAGAATGGACTCCTGTACCAGGGAAAATGGTCCACTTTAAAATGATATAGAATGATGTACAAGAAGAAGATACACTAGACCATAACCCCAACTTTGACACAACCACCTAATGACGATCCTAGACCACCCGACACTGCCTCTTCAACTCTTGGCAGATAGACACTAGTACAATTTGTACAATAATGTATTTACAATGACTAAGTACAATAATACCTTTACAATGATTGTATGCAGTGCTGCCCACTTGAAGATTTCATGTGATGAAATTCTTGCTGCTATTCTACACTTTGGTTGCCACTCTTTTCGTGCTACCCTTTGCTGCAGCTTGCTTTTCTTTGTTTCCCTAGAAATTCTAGTCCTTTGCAGCCCTTGACAATACATGATTTAGCTTTTTCTTTGCCTTCTAGGAGCTCGACATTGAATATGGTGTATCTATGTTATTTTAGATCCTCAATATTTGATTTTTGGTCTTGTAGTATTCCTCTGAGTCAGATTTCCAATGCCATAGGTCTGACCCAATTTGGATTCTTCAAGGGAGATTTATACCCAATATCTCACAATTCCCTAATTATGGACTGTTTCAGCAGAGCGAACGTGTACGACGTGCCAGGTGTCACTGTTTCTTCATTTGGCTCTGAAATTGATAGAGAGAAAACTATAGTCTGTGAAATATTGCCACTTTATAGGGAATTCCAATATGATACTCAGAGAGAGAGTTATGACGCTTTTACCAAGGTCACTTCTTTGAGATGAATTTCAGGAGCTTGCAAAAACACTGACTTCCACAGATCATATCTCCGAAAATATTGCGCACCTTGATTTGAAATTTTCACAGTAGCTTCCTTAGAATTTTAGCTTCGCCTCATAAACATTTCAGCTTCTGAACCTTCATAGAAAAAATTTAGAGAGAAAATTCCACGGTGACCTGTTTCAGATGGCGAAATCCCTTGCATGAGGAGGATATGAGGATCACAATTTATATAAATGCTTAGGTTAAGAGGGGCCTCAACAACTGAACGTGGGAGGGATTTTAGGAGCTTAAAAAATATTAATTATGAATTTTCAATGACCCATGCCACAACCCCATGGGGTTTTAGCCCACTAACTGGGGGACAAACTTCAAACATGAATATCTCTCTAACCGTGAAGGATTACATGGCGTGCCATATATCAATGGAAACATATCGACAAGTAAAAACCATAAAAAGAATTATTGACCTAGAATATATTAATTTGGTATATCAAAATTCCCATACAATATTGGGTTAGCCCCTGGTGCTGCTTGGGTTGACATCAATGACAACCGCTGATCAACAGTAACAGGGGGGGCGATAGCCCCCCCTGTCGAGGTCCGGGGCAGCACCCCGAAAAATTTTGTTGGTCCTTATTTTCTGATGGGTAGACCTGCCCATGGTTTTGTGCATGGGTTTGCACATGGTTTTGGGGCATGATGGTTTTCATCCCCTGGTATTTTGTAGATCCGGTCAAGGGAACTACGGTTATGCTCTAACCAGGGTTAATGGATTGGGGTTTATGTATGCTTCAGCATGTATATATATGTGTTGTAACACTAAAAGGAATATAATGAAAAATCATGTTGGTTGTCTCGATTTAGGATCCAGGGAAAATCTATGTGTATATCTATTTTATTTTTTGTGCTCTCGCTATTTTTTATTTTCTTTTTTTAAGATTCGTTTGCAACTAATTTCTGTACAGGGTTAAAACCTACATAGCTTAAATTAGATTCTAGTGAATCCTTTGATTACAAGCAAGGTTATGACTATGCAATAAATGAAATACATAGCCCGTATAAGCTTAGAAACAAGAAAAATAATGAATCTTCTACTAAGAAACCTTCCCAAAATTAAAATCAGAAATAGTAGAAGCCCCTAAAACAAAAGTTCTGCAAATTCTCCCAAGGGAAAATAAGCAAAACTCAAATTCCTCCCAAAACATTTCTAGTTCAAAGAAAGCATCAGGCCCTAAAATTTTTGACATTACTGATGAATTTTCTCAAGTTGCAAAATATTCTCAAAAATATGCTACTACTAAAGCTTCTAACTCTGTAAAAACAACAAATTTAGATCCCAAAAAGCTTTCTGCTGATCCTAAAACAGTAAACCCTCAAAATGTTGCTTCAAAAGCCTCTGCTGAAAATTATAAGATAGAAAGAACATCTACTACTTTAGAAACAATCCCTGAAAAGAAAGTTACAAGTAGTAAAACGCAGGAAACACAAACAGAGAATCCTAAAACAATTGAAAATGAAAAAACAACTGTAGAAAAGCAAGAGAAACCAACACAAACTACAATTACCAAAGAAGAACTGATTCATTTCAATAAAGCTCAACCTGCATTCAACGTACAATCAGAAATTGCAAAACTTAAAATACCAATTCCTTTGACTGAATTGGTAAAGAATGACTTGTACAAATCAACCATAACTGAAACATTAAATATGAATGATGGAGAAGACTCCATAAATCTAAATGATGATCAGCCAGATTTGATTTTTGGCCCAGATGTAAATGGAAAACATGCAGATGGTGCAGTTCCTCCATTCTATATCAGTTTAACCATTCATGATCAAATTCTACATAACACAATGCTAGATTCAGGAGCTTCCCATAACTTAATGCCAAAAGTCATCATGGAAACTCTGAATCTAGAAATTACAAGGCCATACAAAGATTTGTTTTCTTTTGATTCTAGTAACGTTTAATGCTTAGGTTTAATTAAGGATTTGTGTGTGACACTAGTTCAATACCCTGGTAAGAGTATATTAATGCACATTGTAGTAGCTGATATCCCACCAAAATATGGTATGCTTCATTCTCGCTCATGGGGAGCAAAGTTGCAGGGATCTCTACAACTAAACATGTCTTATGCTACTATCTCGGTGTTTGGACAGCCTAAAAAATTATATAGGGAAACATTAATGAAATACATGGTCAGTAATGCTGAAAGATCTATAAATTATCCCATTTACTCTACAACAACTGACCTTGATTATTTCATCCTTTGTATCTCTGTAACAAATGAAATCCAAAATGAGCTAGTAAATAAAAAGAGAGAACCAAACAATGATAACATTTTTCATGAATCTCAATGGCATTTAGAATTTGATGGTTCAGTGAATAAGTTAGGAGCAGGAGCAGGAGTCTGGATAAAAAACATGGAGACCAATCATTCTGAAGGTCATGCTTTCAAGCTAAATTTAAAATGTACAAACAATATGGCCGAGTATGAAGCCCTTATCCTAGGACTCCAAATCATTAGAAACTCAGGGGGAAAAATAATTTTAATCATGGGAGATTCAGATTTGATCATTGAACAAGTAAATGGAGTTTATTCTGCTTACAATCCTAGACTAAGCAGATATATAGACACTGTCATAGATTTAATTGATGATTTATTGGACTGTAAGTTTGTTGTTATACCTAGGAAACAAAATATACAAGCTTGTTGTCTTGCAAATTTTGCTAGTACATGCAATTTACCATTCCAACCTAATCACAGATATACTGATGAAGTCAAACATAGGCCAATAATCCCAGATAATCTTAATTATTGGCATATTTTTTCTCACGATGAACAGATTTAAAAGTTTATGAACAATGAAGAAGAATTTCAGAATTTTATTATAGATACAGATTGTACATTAAATCATGATTTGGATTTTGAAATAGATTTAAATGACTTAGATGTAAATAAAATAAGGTTTGATAAACACACTAAATTTAGTCAAGCTGACATAGATAGCTTAGAAAAAGTAGAGACTGAAGAAATTATTGAAGATGAATCAGATATAGTGAATCTTAAGCATAATTTTTTACCTAAATGTTTAACTCCCTTAGAGGATCTTTTTTACTCTAATGATGTAGCTAGAAAACCAAAAATGGAGCGAGTAAGATCTGACATAGAATAATGTAACATTGGTACAGAATCAAAACCAAATATAATAAAACTATCCAAAATTTTACCTCAACAAGAAAAGGATAAATATATTGAACTTTTAAAGGAATATCAAGATGTGTTTGCTTGGAGTTATGAAGATTTAAAATCTTATGATACAAACATAATCCAACACAAAATTCCAATAAAATAAGATCAAAAGCCATTCAAACAAAATTTGAGAAGGATTAACCCTTTTCTATTACCTTTGATTGAAAAATAAGTTAAGAGAATGTATGATGCCCAGATCATTGCACCAATCAGATATTCTGATTGAGTTTCAAACCTAGTTCCTACAAGAAAGAAAACAGGAGAAATTAGATTGTGTGTGGACTTTAGAAATCTTTAAAAAGTATATTTAAAGGATAATTAACCTTTACCTAAAATTAACCACATATTAAAAAGGGTAGTAGGTTCTTCAAGGATTTCTTTGTTATATGGTTTTTCAGGATACAACCAGATCCTAGTTCAAGAAGAAGACCAAGCTAAAACAACATTTACCACTCCTTGGGGCACTTTTATGTATGTAAAAATGCCCTTTGGCCTAATGAATGCAGGAGAAACCTTTCAAAGGGCTATGGACATAGCCTTTGCAAATGAAATACATGAGTTGTTAGTTATTTACTTAGATGACATTACTGTGTTTTCCAAAACAGATAATGAACACTTGGATCATTTGAGACAAGTTTTTATTAATTGTAGGAAATATGGCATCTCCTTAAATCCTAAGAAAAGTATGTTTGAACTAGAGGAAGGTAAGTTAATTGGACATATAATCTCAAAAGAAGGAATTAGGATAGATCCTACTAGGATAGAAGAAATTCTGAACATCAAAGAATTACAAGATTTTTTAGGTAAGATATATTTTTTAAGAAGATTCATATCTAATTTAGCTGAGATAATTAGAGAATTGAATAACATGCTCAAGAAAGATTCAGTTCTTAGATGGACTGTTGAGGCTAAAAAATCTGTTGAGATTGCAACAAGATGATGAGCTTAGTGGAAAGGAGTCGCCTTCACTAAGTGGGCCCGCAGGGTATTTTTGGCGCAAAGTCTAATTTTAGACTATGTCTATTTTTAGACATATGGATCATGTTCTATGAGTTGCATAATGCTATTTGTGGATGGTTGGTCAAGTCAGAAAAAATATATGGACTTCTATTTTTAGACATATTAGGCGGAATCTATTTTTAGATTGCCAATCTAAAAATAGATATGTCGAATATTATTAGCTCTTAATAATATTTGGAATGTAAACATTATCTTATCCTCTTGGAGCACTTCAGCTCGAGTCACGAATGTGGCACATTCAGCTGACAGAAGGAATTACGCTATTCCTAGGGTTTAGTGGAGCTATTGCATGGTTGAATTCAGTTAGAAATCATGTGACAAATTTTGGTGGAGTTGATGAGACAGTTAATGGAGTTGTGTTCAGTTTAACTTAGTTGAGCTAGTTGTATCTAGTCTAACTGATTGATACAATTATTAAGATTGGTGTGAGTTAATTATTAATTAATTCACTAATTATAAACTCATTAATAAACTAAATAATACATCAGTTAACTTTAGTGCGTGGACAGTTTCAGTGGAGACCAGTGAAGAGGTAGGTGCAAGAGCAGTGTGACTATCAGTTATGACTATACTGGTGCATGAGTTTGCACCACACATTGATGGAGATGCCAATGAGGATTGCGCAGTACATACTAGTGGGATTCGAACTTTGATCTTGGAAATTATCCATATTGGATTGCGCAGTAGAGGCAGGCTAACAGGTGGAGCAGATTGGAGCATGTGTTTTGTATGATCTGAGCTTGTGTAGTGTGTAACAATTGGAGATTGTACTGAGAGCTTGTGAGGATTTTGTACAATTATTGTTACATGATCTCTATCATTATAATATACAGATATTTTCAGGTTTTTAGCTTTAATCTTTCCCATAAATACTGTGTTTATATGTGTGCTTGTTTATGGTTTTAAAGTGTGCATGAGATTGTTTATATTTCAACAAATTGATGATCAATAGTAGAAGAGGTTATGTATTATGCATGAAGCTAAAATAGTGTGTGATCAGGATAATCTCGGTGAATAATTTAACAGTTATTCAAATTTCTACATGGTATCAGAGCAGTATTGATCATTGGAGCAATTGAAAAACATTGAAGCGGTTGAGTTTTGTGCTGGTGGAATTCGAATTTGCAGTAGTGTTTTCTTGGTGTCAAAGTTGAGATTTCTTTCAACGGATTGTGATTGGAGTATGCCCTTGACGGAAACTCGAATTATATTGCATGGAAGGACAGGATGGAGGTGGTTCTAGATGACAATGGGTTGAAGGAGTTCATAGATGCTAAAGTCCCAAATCCTACTTCTAGCAATGCTGCCGTAATTGAGGCTTGGAAAAAGAAGACAGAAAAGTGTCGAAGGATTCTGTTGGAGGGCGTGAAGGATCACATAGTGTCTAGCCTACATGGTAAGGCTTCTCCATTCTTCATGTGGAAAGCCTTGATAGATTTATTCCAAAGCAAGAGTGACCAGAGGAAGTTGGTGCTCAAGGATAGACTCAGAAACATAAAGATGGAGAAAGGCGACAGTATGCCCAAGTACCTCACGAAGTTCATCCAATGCAGGGATGAGCTGGGAAGTGTGGGGGTGATTGTTGATGATGAGGACTTGGTGAGCTTGGCTCTCCTTGGGCTTCCGAAGAGTTGGCATTCCTATCAGGACTCTGTCAATGGTCGGGAGAAATTTCCAGGATGGGAGCGACTTTGGTCGGATCTTGTGCAAGAGGAGATAAGGTGGAGTACCAGGGACGGATCTTCATCAAAGAATTCTGATGAAGAGAATTGCGCTTTGGCTACCAAAGAAAAGAAGGGGAAGAGCAAGAAAGCTTCTCAATCCGGTGCGAAAGGCAAGAAGCAGGACATGTCCAAGGTGAAGTGCTTTCATTGTCACCAACACGGACATTACGCCACTAATTTTCCACATAAGAAGAAAAATAAGCAGGTTGTTGGATCTGCAGCTGGAGAGGCCTTAGCCTCGCAGTTTGAGCTGGATTTTTCGCTGATCGCATGCTTGGTCTCAAGTGTGATGGGTTCAGTGTGGTTTCTGGATAGTGGTGCATCTTTTCACATGACAGGAGATCGAGATTTGTTTACTGATCTGGATGAGAAAGATCTTGGAGTGCACATCGAGATGGGCGATGATGGTAGATACAGTGCGACCAGTATCGGTACCATTTCCTTTGAGAGGGAGTCTGGTAAACCCTTCGTATTGAAGGAAGTGATGCATATTCCAGGATTGAAGAATAATCTTATCTCTGTGGCGATGTTAGAAGACAAGGGATATGATGTTTTCTTTAGCGAGGGAAAGGCTTTCCTGCGCAGTAAGGCAACTGGTGAGACCCGGAGGATAGGGGTTCGAGTTAAGAACCTTTATCAATTGCAGGTAGATGGCTGTGCAGCAATGGCATGCAAGGCAGAAGGAGTGGTGAGCTGGGATGATGGCAAGTTGTGGCACCGGAGATTGGGCCACCTTCACCATGGAGCTTTGAAGATACTGCAGCAGATTTCTACTGGGCTTCCTAAAGGCACTCTTGCACAGTCAGATCAGTGCAAGGGGTGTACCTTGGGAAATTTTTTGAAAGCCACCTTTCACGAGAAGGATAGTCGCGCCACGACGATCCTTGAGAGAATTCACACAGACGTGTGTGGACCTTTCTCAGTAGCTTCGACAGCAAAGCACAGGTATTATGTGATATTTTTTGATGATTTTTCTTGTAAGTGCTAGATCTTCTTCATGCAGAAGAAGAGCGAGACATACTCAAAGTTCTGTGAGTTCAAGGCACTGGTTGAGAAAGAATCGGGGAAGCAGGTGAAGGCTCTTAGGAGCGACAATGATGGTGAATTCATCTCTGGCGAATTCAAGGACTTTTGCAGCACAGAAGGAATTCGAAGAGAGCTCATAGCACCTCATAACCCACAGCAGAACGGGGTTGCTGAGCGGAAGAACAGAACGATCGTGGGTGCTGCACGGGCGATGTTGCATGATCAGGGCCTACCCATTCACTTGTGGGTGGAGGCATGCAATACTGCAGTATATGTGCAGAACCATTTTCCTCACAGGATACTTGGCATGAGTACACCCGAGGAGGCGTTTTCTAGTAAGAGGCCTGATATTTCCCATTTGAGGATTTTTAGTTCACCTGTTTACATTCATGTGACGAAGGATGCCAGGAAGAAGCTGGAGCCGACTGTGGAGGTTGGGATATTTGTGGGGTACACTAATACACCCCACAACTATCGTGTGTATTTTCCAGATAGTCGCAAGACTGTTGTGCGACGGGATATCAAATTTCAGGAGGAGAAAGCCATGAAGTGTTCGCTTGAGAGGGAGCCACACTTGCATGCAGATGAGGAACTATTAGTTCCTAAGGATGAGTCTCTGGATGTGGATCAGCCACAAGATGAGGTTCATGGAGTGGAAGAGACCACTCATGCAACGCCAACCATCAGAGGGCGGAAGTGCACTACAGAAGCTGAGCGACTGGCTCAAGATGCAGAGAAGGTTGTAGGAGCACCTACATCACAGCGCAGACAGAGACAGTCACCTGACTGGTATACTGGATACATGGCTCTTATGAGCAAGTGTATCATGACGGAGCCATCCTCTTTCGAGGAAGCTGTGGAGGATCCCGCATGGGTAGATGCCATGGTGGAAGAGTATGATTCGATTGTCAGAAACAGTGCATGGGAGATTGTCTCGAGACTGGAAGGGAAATCAGTGGTGGGTTCGAGATGGATCTACAAAGTGAAGCAGGCAGCTGACGGGAGTGTGGAGAAGTACAAGGCAAGATTTGTTGCCCGAGGCTTCTCACAGATTGAGGGGATCGATTATGAGGAGACCTTTGCACCTGTCGAAAGGTATTCTTCCATACGGATGATTCTTGCTCTCTCAGCGCAGATGGGGTGGCACATTCATCAGATGGATGTGAAGACTGCGTTCCTCAATGGGGTGATTGAGGAGGAGGTGTACATAGAGCAGCCCGAAGGTTTCGAGATCTTCAGCAGCGAGTCGCATGTGTGCAGGCTCAAGAGAGCATTGTATGGGTTGAAACAAGCACCTGGTGCTTGGTACACACGGATAGACAGTTATTTCACCGGACTTGGATTCTCCAAGAGTGAGGCGGATCCTAACCTATACCAGATTGTGGTGGAGGGTAAGTTGTTGATCATTGTACTTTATGTAGATGATTTGATTTTGACAGGTGATGAGCTGTTGATACTCTCATGCAAGGAGGATCTTGAAAAAGAGTTTGAGATGAAGGACTTGGGCCTCCTTCATTATTTCCTGGGATTGGAAATTTGGCAGCGCAGTGGTGGACTGTTTGTTTCTCAGGGTAAGTATGCTCGGGAGATACTGGAGAAGTTCAACATGCATGGTTGTAAGCCTATTGATACTCCTCTTCTTGGTGGTTGGAGGAAGGAGGATGCTACTTCAGCGGAGGTAGTGGATGCCACTGTTTATCGACAGTTGGTGGAGTCGCTTATGTATCTGGTCAATACATGACCCGATATATGCTATGCAGTTAACCAGCTTTCACAAGATATGGTTAAGCCTACCAAGCTCTTTTGTAAGGCGGGGAAGCATGTATTGAGATATCTCAGAGGCACATCAGGATATGGATTGTGGCATAGACAGTCGGATGAGGTGAAGCTATGTGGCTTCACGGATGCAGATTGGGCAAGGAGCCCAACGGAAAGAAAGAGCACATTTGGAGGGATTTTCAGTATCGGGTTGACAACAGTTTCTTGGTACAGCAGGAAGTAGAGATCCGTGGCACTCAGTTCAGCAGAGGTCGAGTATATGGTAGCGATTTTGGCTGCATGCGAGGCTATATGAATGAGGAAGATCCTGGTCGGGTTGTTCGGTTCACACTTATAGCCTACTGTGATTTATTGTGATAATCAGAGTTGCGTCAAACTCTCGGTTAATCCAGTATTTCATGATAGATCCAAACACATTGACATCCGGTATCATCATATCAGAGATTGTGTGCAGCGGAGAATCATGTTACTTTCATACATTCCTATGGAAGATCAGGATGTTGATATCTTGACGAAGGCGCTCACCAGGAGCAAATTCGAATACTGCAGGGGCAGGATAGGGGTTGTAGATAATCCATATCTTGTTGAGAGGGAGTGTTGATATTGCAACAAGATGATGAGCTTAGTGGAAAGGAGTCGCCTTCACTAAGTGGGCCCGCAGGGTATTTTTGGCGCAAAGTCTATTTTTAGACTATGTCTATTTTTAGACATATGGATCATGTTCTATGAGTTGCGGGATGTTATTTGTGGATGGTTGGTCAAGTCGGAAAAAATAGATGGACTTCTATTTTTAGACATACTGGGCGGAATCTATTTTTAGATTGCCAGTCTAAAAATAGATATGTCGAATATTATTAGCTCTTAATAATATTTGGACTCTAAACATTATCTTATCCTCTTGGAGCACTTTAGTTCGAGTCACGGATGTGGCACATGCAGCTGATAGAAGGAATTACGCTATTCCTAGGGTTTAGTGGAGCTATTGCATGGTTGACTTCAGTTATAACTCATGTGACAGAGTTTGGTGGAGTTGATGAGACAGTTAATGGAGTTGTGTTTAGTTTAACTTAGTTGAGCTAGTTGTATCTAGTCTAACTAATTGATACAATTATTAAGAGTGGTGTGAATTAATTATTGATTAATTCACTAATTATAAAATCATTAATAAACTAAAGAATACATCAGTTAACTTCAGTGCATGGACAGTTTCAGTAGAGACCAGTGAAGAGGTAGGTGAAAGAGCAGTGTGACTATCAGTTGTGACTATACTGGGGCATGAGTTTGCACCACACATTGATGGAGATGACAATGAGGATTGCACAGTACATACTAGTGGGATTCGATCCTGGATCTTGGCTATTATCCATATTGGATTACGCAGTAGAGGCAGGCTAACAGGTGGAGCAGATTGGAGCATGTGTTTTGTATGATCTGATCTTGTGTAGTGTGTAACAATTGGAGATTGTACTGAGAGCTTGTGAGGAGTTTGTACAATGATTGTTACTTGATCTCTATCATTATAATATACAGATAGTTGGGGGTTTTCAGCTTTAAGCTTTCCCATAAATACTGTGTTTATATGTGTGATTGTTTATGGTTTTAATGTGCGCATGTGATTGTTTATATTTCTGCAAATTGATGATCAATAGTAGAAAAGGTTATGTATTATGCATGAAGCTCAAATAGTGTGTGATCAGGATAATCTCGGTGAATAATTTAATAGTTATTCAAATTTCTACACAATCATTTGACTCTATCAAACAAGCCTTAACTAAAACTCCATTCCTAATAAGTCCTCATTTTAAGAAAGATTTCATGATTTTTTCATTTTCTTCAGAACACACCATTGCTGCAGTTTTACTACAGAAAAATGATCAAGGATTTGAACAACCCATAGATTTTTTCAGTAGAGCCCTTAGAGATTCCCCTTTGAAGTACAACATTATGGAAAAACAATACTTAGCCTTAGTTAAGGCAATTAAAGACTTCAGAGTTTATATTCTCTACTCACACATTATTGCCTATGTCCCAAATTCTGTAGTTAAATACATTCTTACTCAGGATGGCCCTTATGGAAGAAGAGGTAAGTGGATTTCCACTATCTCGGAATATGAAATAGAGATGAAACCCACCAAGCTCATTAAAAGTCAAGGATTAGCCAAACTTATGGCTGAATCAAATTGTAATTCCCTAGATATAAATTTCATTACTCAAGTAGATGATCAGGAAGAGATGGAGACTCCATTGATCAGTGAAGCCTTTTCACACTCACCTTGGTATACAGATATCATATTTGTACTCCAAAACTTACAAGCTCCTCCTGGATTGTGAAGAACCAAAGCTAGATTTTTAAAACTTAAAGCAGTATGATTTTGTATCTTAGATAATGAACTTTTTTGGAGAGATCATAGTGGGATTTTACTCAATTGTTTACTAAAGGAATAAGCTGACAATATACTTGAAGAATTTCATGCAGGTGACTGTGGAGGACATTTATACTGGAAATCTACTGCTGACAAGATCCTGAGAGCTGGTTTTTACTGGCCTGCCTTGTTTGCTGATGTCAAAAAATATGTTACTTCATGTCATAAGTGCCAAATTTTTTAGGGTAAGAAGAAATTATTACCTCTCCCTTTAAAGCCTATTTCAACTGAAGTGCCATTTCAACAATGGGGTTTAGACTTCATTGGTGAAATTCACCCTTCCTCTTCAGGCCAATATAACTGGATTGAAGCCATACCCTCCAGACAATCCACTAATACTATCATTATTTCCTTTCTAGAAAACAACATCGTTTCAAGATTTGGGTGCCCTCAAAAGATAATCACTAATAATGCAGCAGCATTCAAATCCAAGAAAATGATTGACTTTTGCCACAAATACCATATTACTCTAGGCCAATCTACTGCATATTACCCCCAAGGTAATGGCCTAGCTAAATCCTTAAACAAAAGTCTAGTAAATATCATAAAAAAATTACTTGAAGACAATAAAAATACTTGGGATAATAAGTTAGTCAATGCCTTATGGTTAGATAGACTTACAACTAAGAAATCCATTGGTACTTCACCTTACCAACTAGTTTATGGAATGGATGATGTTTTTCCTTCCTCCCTAGGTATACCAGTGATGAAAATTATCCAGGAATTACATGTTGAAACTAATGACATCCAAAGAAGGATAGATCAAACTATTCACTTACAACAAACAAGGGAAGAAGTTTATGTTAAATCTCAAGTCATTCAAGATAAAATTAAGAAAATATATGATAAAAAGACTAAAGAGGATGATTTTTACATAGGAGATAAATTGTTAAAATGGGATTCCAGAAGAGAAGACAAAGGAAAACATGGAAAAATTGATTTTCTATGGAAAGGGCCTTATGTAATTTATGGATATAGATATAATAATGCTTTCTTTCTCAAAGAATTGGATGGAAAAAATCTACAAGAAGGACCAGTTAATGGTAGAATGCTGAAGCACTACTACTCACCTGATTTAACCAATAGTTAGTTTTTATTCACTTTCATCATTGTATATATACATTGAAAAGTTTAGATTGGATTGGATGTTTCCTTAGCAAAGTTGAAGCCCGAAGAGAAGGCCCTAAGCTTTGAAAAGTGAATATCATAAATATGAATAAGTTGCAGATATCAGAAGACATTTACAGGATCATTACAGTCAAATTTCAAAGGCTACTATGTCTTAGAGTTCTTGATATTTCACTAGGAAATGTCATCCCCATGTGGAGCCACTGTTAGTGTCCTATAATAATAGGGTTCATAAAATTTTGAATTGACTTTGATAAATTCTTGTAAATATGTACATACCATGCTTTCTGCAAGTTGTTTTCCCATATTTTGAAAAAATGAAAAATAATAAAAGATCGAAAAGAGGGTAAAAAGTCCTAAAAGAAAGATCAAAGGACTTCGAAAAATATATACCCCAAAAGAAAAGAAATAAAACCTGAAAGTGAGCAAGTCCAAATGCCACTACTTTTACTTTTACTGCAAAAATAATGATTATGTGCAGAGTGTCAATAAATGCCATAATCCATGATTAGTTAAATAGTTTAATCTTAACTTTTCATGTTTCAATTTCATGTTTTAGATAGCGAATGAAGATTTGTCAAACTATTTAAACTTGAAAATCAATAGATAGGTAGAGAATAATGAGGAGTTCAACAGTTTAATCTGAGCCCTCAAATGAAATAAGGTATATTTAGATTAGTTTTATGCTTTGAAAGAAAATGTTTTAAGGTTGCAAGCCTAAATGCACCTACAAAATAAAGAAAAAATGTTAGAAATACAAGATTGGGTAGGTAGAAAGCAGTGGAGCAATCATGTAAATAATACATCATCGGGAAAAATCACTAATTTCCCCTCCCCCATGAGTGTTCAATATTCTAAGTTATCATTCAAACAGGCTCAGAGCGTTTCTCTGACTTTTGTTGGGACCATACCCAAGGCTCTATGACTGGTTAGTTGAAAATATTGAATTCTTATGTTAAATCCTCATTTATCATCATTTACCTTCATTCATGTACTAAAACCCCTTTTTCCTAAGTAAAAAATACACTCTTACTTAGTAAAATTGTAACCCTAGAATAATTAACTCCATCCTTTCATAAACATTCATAAAAACCCACAAAGTCACATTTATCCTGAGTATTATCCAAAGAAATATAAAGATGAACAAATGCTTGATTATTTTATATTTGGAGATAATGTGTACTTTGTTTTACATTTCACTCCCCTCTCATATTAAATTTTAACATATTTTATTAAATCCCCATGAGATACCCTTTCCTAGTTATTAATTCCATTATATCTAATAAACCCCAAAAAAATCCACTATTTTAAGCTTTTGACCAAAGTATATTATCCCATGTGCATAAATGAAAAACCCAAAATAAAAATCCCTTTGGTCTAAAAGATTATCCATATTCAAATATCCCGCCCTATAGTTTTTAAACTATCAAAATTGGTTGAAAACTGTATAAATACAATGTATAAACCCCAACCGCTTATGTTTTATTAAAAGCATTTATAACAAATTTTTTAATAAATACCTTAACCCCACCATATATATATATATATACCATGTCTAAATCCCGCCACCTTGTATATAAATTAAAACATTATCATTATGTTTTAAGCCATAATTAATCCCGCCGCTATATGTAAATAAAACATTGCACATATGTTTTAAACATATAATTCTCTATTTTTTATAAAGGTTTAAATACATATCAAACCATTACGCTTGCATAAACCAACCCGGTCCCACCTTTCCGCTCCGACGCAGCGCTCAAAGAAATCTCAGCCCTTCACTTCAAAGCTTTTAATCCAACAGTTTAGAAGCGATATCGCATGAACAATATGCACGACCGCTCCAACACAAAATCCACGCGAAATGGGCAGTTTCGCGATGAACTTTCCCCTCCATGTGGCTTCTTATGGTTGGATCGCATGAGTTTTCACTAAAACCACTTACCACTAAAACTCTACGTGATAAACCACCAGTTTTATGCGCCTGTGTAAATTCAAAACCACTTCTTGCCTCGCATTCAATGCAGATGCATATTGTTTAATAAAACCTTTGTAAACGCGTTATTTCAATATCTTTCTATTTAAACCATTTTTTTCCCTTCTGACTGTATAAACTTGCAAAAAAGCCCCCTAATAGCCATTTCCTGCTATTTTTACACTCATAACCTCTGAAATTTCCCAAGAACCTGTAAAAAATTGCTGAGGAGCCACACTTGCTCCAGTTCAACCTCAGAAGCAATCAAATCGACTAGAAGACTAAAGTATACCATGTTAAAACCTATAACTGCGTCAAAACATTTATTTTTCTCAGAATTTAACCTACAGTCAATTGAAAAAACCTTTTAAAGGAAAAGAATCTATCCTAAGATTAAGAAATTGATTAAAATTCAGTTGCCCTAAATCCCTAGAAATAGGCAAAACCCTGGCAAATTTTTTCCAGGAATCGTAGAATCCGTTGCGCACCATTTTCAAAGAAAATTATCATTTTTCCACAGTTTTAGGGTCAAATTCAGAGCTCTAAAGGCGAGAAATCCTATGCAGGTGCCCTCTATCTTCTGAAAATCCCTTTTCATTAGAATTCTAGCCCAATTTGCAGTCAAGAGACTCAGAAAACCCCTGTTTTCTGTGTTTGACCAGTTTTAGTATTAGAACTTCATTTGAGAGACCCAATTGACCATAAAAGCCAGAGAAGAATTCTATCTTGTTGAATTTTCCTAATCCAGCCTCTGACTTAGTAAAATTTCCTCTACAAACAGTTTAAACTTGTAGAATCCTACAAAAATGCCTAAAAAATAGAGTGGAAACAAATCTGAAGGTTCCAAAACTCCTAAAGCTACTCTTGCCATGATTCCAAATTATTGCCATTGTAGTCAACCCATTGCAGCCCCCAGTTGTTGATATTGAGAATATTCCTTTAGCAGACATTGACTACAAAATATTTGATCCTATAATTGAGTTCAATTTGTTAGATATACACAACTGGTGTTTTTAAAAATCCCTAGATGATCAAGAAGATGTTCACATTTGGGAATCCAATTTTCCCAAATATGTAGTCCCCCTGACTCACTCCTATCAAGAAATTATCAGACTATGTCACCAATACTACGTTCCTGGACAAAGAACTATTGTTAACGCAAACAAAGAGGTCCTATTTACCATTACAGCAGAGTCTATAAATCAAATGTTACAGCTTCAACCAGACCCTCGAGCAGTTTCATTATCTATTGAAGCCCTCACTAATTTATACATTAAATTAGACTTTCCTAAAGGGTTTATGATCATCCAGACTTTCATGCCTCTGCATGTTGAAATTCCAAAATAAAACCCTCCATATTCAACTACCAAGTTCCCTGAAGGTTCAAGGCATGTAATCTCCATGCTTTTCTTCATACTTGGGTATTTCATCGATGAACATACTGATGAGTCAATATTGGGATTTTTGTCTACATTTTCTCCAGGACAGTCACCCTCAGTTATATTTGACTATGATGGTTTTATAGCTGATAGCATTCACTATCAATTGTCTAATTCCCAGCTAGAAAGGGTATTCAGATATACCTCCTATATTTTCCACTTGTTTCTATTTTTCCAATCAGAGAGTTTTCCAATTTCACTTCAGAAGTTGGATATAGAATGAAAACCTCTATTAGTTGTCTGCTAGACATCTATACTCAGAAAAGAAGGCACATAATTCAATTATTCAGAGTTTGTAGAGTTGTTTGTGCATCCATTGACCACCATCTTGACAAAAGGAGAACAACCTAGAATCAGTGAGGAAATGAAAAGAATATTGCAGCTATCAGAGAAAAGAAAAGTAGGAGATTGGTATTTATATAAGTAATTCAATGAAATTAGAGTTTTTGGTTCTAAATTGTGGCCATAAAAGTTACCTAAGCATCCATATATGAGGATATTTGCCTTAGAGTACATTAGGCACATTCTGAATTCAGGTTCAATCAATTTTATGGCAGCCAAGAAAAAGACCCAATTTAAACTCAAAAATCAAATTGGGCCTTTCATATGTAATCAAAGAGAAGCAGAAAAGGAAGCAACAAGTCAATTAGAGGAATACAAATTAGAAGAAAGTTTCCCATGGAATTATGATCCACAAGGGATCTTAAGTAAACTAAGGGTAAAATGTAAATTGACACCCTTTATCCATGATTCAAAGCCAGATATAGAGAAATTTTCTAATCAAATTGAGTGGATTGATAAAACTTTAATAGAGGCAGTAAACCAAAGGAATACTAGTCACCCTTTGGAAGTTTCCAAACAACCAGAGCCATCCACTAAAAGAATCAGAGAAGAAGGAGCTTATACTGCAGAAACTACCACAGAGACAGAGTTTAAAATCATTTAAAATAAGAGGCCAAAACTGGATACAGCAGCTAAAGGCAAGGTAACAATAGATGTTGAAGATACACAGCCTTTGAATACCAACACTGCACAGACAGAGACCAATGTAGCCACTGTAATCATCAGTGAGACAAATCAGAATCAAGAACAGTTTAATAATGAAGATGCACGGATAATGGAGAGGCAACAAAGTAAGGAGGCTTCCTCCTCACATTTAGCTGAGGAGAAGGACTTAGATATTAAGGAAAAATACAAGAAAATCAAATTGAAGAATGAGGAAATTAAAACTGAAATATATTCTCAGTTTTTAAAGCAGAAGCCAAGTAATGAAAATAGATTCTTATCAGCCTTTTATATTCAACTCAAAATTTGATTATTTCAATTTTACAGCCCACTGTACCAGTGCCAAATATATTGGCTGATTACAAAAGGTTGATATGGAAGTAGCCACATATAACATCCATGAGTTGGATTAGATTTAATTTCACAGGAAAACATCAGAGATGATCTATTCCACAGTGACAACAAAAGCTATGAGTGCTCATAGGGTTCAAAATACCATTTCTATTATGCAGGACCAAATGAAGATGGATAAAGCTTCACTATATGCAAAGAATCTAAGGGTAAAAGCCTTATAAGAGTTAGTATTGTAGGTAGGACATGATCCTACAAACATCAAAGTAGCTGAAGCATTGGTTAAAAAGAAAAATGAGGATATAGTTGCCTTGAGGAAACAACTCAAACTTCCTCAAGGAGAACATACTCAAACAGAAGAATTTTGATAGGATCAAAAGGAGAAAGATGAAATGATGAGCTTGATACTTCAACTAACAGCTCAAATCAAAGAAATCGAAGTGAAAATGGACCAGGTTGTCCAAGAAAAAGAGACAGTTAAGGAAGCAGTCATTCCCACTGTTATCCCAGTCATCACAGCAGCAATACCATCTACTTTAGGAGAGAAATTTCCACCAAGAGAGTCACTAGCCACTGCAGTGCTAGTGACTTCTTCAACTACTTCAGTGACTGAATCTTCTACAATAGTATTTCCACCTACAGATGAGAGCAATAAACTAATAAAATCAATGGAGTAAATTTCCTTGAAGACCAATGAAATCAATATATTGACCAAGACAATTGAAAATCTAGAGAAAACAAGAAAAGCAACTCAGATAGATGCTAAAATACATAAGCATAATGCTCACAGATTGAGTGAAGAGGTAAAAAAGCTCCAAAAACCTACTTATGGAATAATGTAATTGAAGACATTCATGATGTTTGGCCATCAATTCAAGTAATTTTTGAGTAGAGAGAGTTACTATTGGCAGCTCAGGCAGAGATCCAAAAGACACAAGAAGAATTGGTAGATAAACCAGAACAGGCTGTTAGATTGATCAATTTCCTAAACAACAAGAACAAGAAGCAACTTAAAGAATTGAAAATAAATGACAGGATAGCCACAATCCCAAAAATTGGGAAAGTAACTACCAAAAGAAATCTAATGAGGTAGCTTGAAGAGAAATGTGAAGGAATGAATACTCTTGTCACTAGATTCATGGTTAAATTCACCAATTTAAGACAAAAGGTACTTCCAGATATTATGGTGATTAATGACAAGCTAATGCCTCAGAATTATTATGACAAAAAGATCAGAGAACATGCCAAAGAGCAGGTGAACAAGCCAATAGGCCAAGGTATTCCCACAAGGAAAGTATTGCTAAAATGTTTTGAAGATCTATTTTATTTGCAGTATGAAATCAAACATTTGTTTGTCATCAAACCGACATTTTCCAGGTACACTGAGGCTAATGAGAATTTTAGGAAACTCAAGATTATTATAATTCCTAAAAATGAGGAGTGGCAGGCATTAACTTATTTTCTATGAAGAAATAAAGGCAAACACATAAAGAAGAAAATATGTTTGCTGAGTTTTACTGTTAAAATATATTTTTATAGAAAAAAAGGCAGATTTACTGAAGGTAAAGAGTATCAGAAGTGAAAGAGTATAAGTGATAAAGAGTATCAGTGAGAAAGAGTATCAGTGAAGGCAACTAAATTCTAAAAATATCTAAAAGGCTAGTGTTATAGCATCATTTCTCACCTTCATATGATTCATGATTGCTTTTATGGCTTTGGGCACCCATTCCTACAGACTTGGACAAAATTCACTAAAAAACAGTGTTAAATTCCCCATACGCGGTAATGCGTAGACTTTTCCGCGTGTATACGCGAGTCCACATGTACTTTCCCGCGTATGCCATTAAAATCATTAAAAAATATATAAAAAATCCTTATTTTCGGGCTGGGTTGATGGTTACTCTGGTAGTTCAACCACCCCAGCACGTGGCCAACTGTTTCCAACTGTTGAAACTACTTTGAGGGAGTATAAAAGCCCCTCATGTGCATGGCCTAAGGGAGAGAGAGAAATTATTGATATTATACTCTGTTGGTATTCCCTATCCAAGTTTGAATTCCCGTGCCTCCTGCACTTCCCAGTTCATTACAAGAAACCCTTGTTTCCTGGAGATGCTCATCTCTTTATATGTCATCTCGTATGCACCAGTTCGGAAGGAATCTTAGCGAGGCAAGGGTGGGACGGATCCGGACGACGGTCTGCTCGAAGATCGTGGAAGGATTCGGGTGATCTCTCCACTCGTTATTTCTGTACATGCTATTTATAATACAGAAGTACCGTCTTGTTCCCGAAATATACGTGTTAGTGTCTGCTTACATATATGAGAATATTGTTATTTAAGCATTCATTATGGTTTATCTAATGTTTCATATGGATTTCACTAACATTTAGAGTAGATATATGCTGTACAACCAGTTCTTCGTGCTTGTTTCTTCTTGTCTTTCAAGTTAAGAAGGAAGAAGGGTTGCTGGGGGTTTGGACCCCGCGGGATCTGCTTCAACCGTAGGACCTACAGGTAACTTCCTCGATCTACTCTATTTAGTTTTTCATGAACATGTATGGTTGTGTGAGTCCTTCTTAAGTAGCATGCCCTGCTCTGTGGAGGTTTAAACCCAACAAAACTCTAGGGTGATTTTCCCCGAAACAGAACTGGCGACTCCGCTGGGGATCGCATTCTTGTGATTCCCCTGTTGGGTGGTTTCAGCTGTTTGATAGGTTTCCAACAGTTTTAACTTCTATTTGCAGTCCAGTTTACTCTTTCTCAGTCAGACTGAAGTCCTGGTTTCTTATCCAGGCTTGATCCTTTTTGTTTTTTATTATTTACCTTTATATACGCGCTTTTTTTTGCACACAGTCGCGTATACATGCAAGTTTTTCTAAAGGGAGTCGCGTATACGCGTGTTTCCTTTAGCACAGTCACGTATGCACGCTTGTTGATAAACTATGAAGTCGCGTATATCTAGGCAGATTTTGAAATTTTGGATTCCTTGGCTTTTTAGTCCTTTCTGTCTGTGGAGACCTGTTCCTGCAGTGTATTTGTACCCTTTGGATTGTGAAGAAAGTGGTCTTTGGTCTTTTCTCTCTTTTTTTTGATTGAAAACTAGTCTTTTTGTCAAAGTGTTGTTTCTTGTGCCGGCATTTCTGGTTTGAGTACCAAGATCTCTTTCTGGGGATTCTTGGCTGTTCTGCTTCATCAGAACAGAGAGCTCCTGCTCATTTACTCTTTCCTATCTTCGTTTTTTGCTTGGCACTACGATTTTTGCCCATTTCTTGATTGGTTTTCTTGAGTTCAGTTGGCTAGGTCTTGTTGCAACTTTTGAAGAGTCTTTCTTGGTTCTTTGACGTTTTTGTTTGCGGCAGGATTGCACTATTATTCTAGGCTGAGTGGCTGAGTTTTCTTGTGTTATTTTGCTCATATTGATCTTGCTAATAGTTAGCCTTATAAGATTTGGAGCATTTTGGAAGTTTTTGCTTGAAATTCAGTGTTGTTTGGCTTGGAATTTTTTAGTTTTACTTGGTCTTTTCGAACTCTTTTTATAAAACTCAAAAGCTCAAAAAACATTTTTCTTTGTTGTTTGCTTTTGTTTTTGCATTTTTGTTTTCGTTTCTTTGTATCTTTTGAAGCTTTGTTGAGGTTTCTTGCCTTTGGATTTTGGCTTGATTTTGGAAAGGAGTTGTCATTGATTTCTTCCTCTTGTTTTTAAGCGTTTTTGGTGTCTTCATATTAAGAGTTCTTGATTTTGGGAACTAGCTTTCTAGACAACCAAAAGAGAGATAAAACTGAAGGACTTTTGGGAAATTTCACTCTGCTTTAGGAGATTTTGCATCTTAGGATTTTGCATCTTAGGAGATTTTTCATTTTCATAGTTTTTGTGAGTGTGAGTTTGCTATCTGAAAAGAAAAAATACAATTTTTAATCTCGTAGAACCCGTGTAGAAGTTTCTTTTCATCGAAAGACAATAACTGCATTTGCATGTAGTTTGGTTTTTATTAATTTCTTTCTGCGTCAAAACATCATAAGTTTCATTTCCGCATCCCTTTGACTTAACATAACAGCCCATTAAAATAAGCGATATAATTTAAAATCAACTAGCAAGTTTTCTAAGTGTCATACACCAACTAGCTAGGTTGTAGGGCCTTGGATTAGGTGAGTGGAGAGTTAACTTTCCAAGGCCGCTCAAATAAAACATAGAAGTTGATTAATTGAGCGAAATCCAACTCCGTTAGGTGGACCGGGAAAGCTCTCCTCTAGAGAGTCAAGCGCGAGGGGAAGTGAAGGCTAAGAAGAGGGATACCCCCTCTCTAATTAGCTGAATCTGACCTCAAGACCATTCCGCCCGGCCTCTAACACAGATTGGTGCCCATAGTTGCCACTCCTAGGTTCCACACAGGTGACTGCGGGGGGGAATACCCGTGGTACCTGAGGCAGACGTCGCATCACTTTCAGCAGTACTTCTGGGGGGTGCCCTTGCGAAGCTTGGGTGCTTGAGCCGGCAAAGGCTACCGTTAGGAGGTCGGCGTAACTGTTTCTGATACCTTCGCTAGTTGTTCTGGGCCGTAATTATCCTAGACTGCTTTCGGGAGGTCCTATATTTCGCTTTCCTATATTTTGGTGTCCGGTCCTCATCACCCGGAGCGGAAATACTTGAAGGCTGTTTGCTTGATAGTATCTCAGGGATTTTTATTATAGTGAGTGCTCTTTGCTCCTAGCTTGCCTAGCTTTTCACTTTTTTGAGTCTAATTTAAAATCTACAAAAGTGGCTGATCAAGCGCCTCGTCGATCTTGGAGAATCCAGGGGTTATCTCCCGAGAGTCCAGAGCCTTCTTCGAGAAGGCGTAGGAGTGATTTAGCAGGTGGTTACCACCCTGTGACGTCTAACGCAGTAGAGAGAGATCCTCCACAAGGGTCTGAAGGTTTCATAGCTGATTCTGGTGTCGGTTCCGAGAGGAGTGTTCCGCTCACCTCGCGAGTTTTATTTCCTCAGGAAGAAGATTTTCAAATTGAGGAATTACCTGAACCTCCTGGGTCAGGTCCATCTCCTCTTCCTCCTGATTATCCATTTGTTGTTCAATAGATCGGACCTGAGTCAGAGAGACCAGAAGATCCTCCGTATTATTCGTACCTTTCGATGGCCAAGACTGGGAACGCGACTTCTGCTGTGAGTGCTGTAGGCATTCAGACTCCTGCTTGTGTTGAAGGAGGGGGCACTATTGCTTTATCTTCGATTGCTTCTAGTGCTGCTGTGTTTGGCTCTAGTTTCACCCAAGCACACGCTTCTCATTCTGGTCCCTTCTGTATCGGAATGCCCTCTAGTGGGATTCCTTCTTTTTCCTTTTCCGCTGCTGCAGCTGGATCTACGCCCATGTCTTCCATGGCTAGTGGATCAGCTTCTTTTCAGGGGTTGCCCTTTGGAACTGGGCACATTCCTAGTTCCAATCCTTCTTTAGGGTCCTTTCCGTTTACTTCTCAGACCCAGAGTTTCAATCCTTGGTCTGGAGGTCAGAATTCGACCACTTTTACAGGATGGAACCCTGTATTCACTACAGTGGGGGCAGGGAATCAGTTTCACGCTGGTCACCAAGGGAATACTTATTTCCCTTCGTTGAGTGCTTATCAGACCTTTTCTCCTCTTTCTAATGCCTGGAACCCCTATCAGGGGCTTTCCTCTTCATTTCATACTTCAGCGGGGGGAACTGGTCTGGGCTTTGGTAACTCTGCGTTGGGAGGAGGTTCTTCTCCTTTTTCTACGAGTCCTTTTTGGAAACCTGGTGCCTCATCAAATCCAGGGTATTCTTTTCAGAATGTTGGGAATCCATCCCATCAAGGATGGAATCCTTAGGCTCCACCTCGCTTACCTTTTCTGGCAACGTTAAACTTGCCAGATTTGTCGAAGTTGACTAATGATCCGATTCGTTATAGTCCGGGGTGGCCTCCAGTTCCCACCAAACTTCCTTCAGACATTCCAAAGTTTGAAGGCAAGAATGGAGAAGATCCGGCTGACCACATTACTACTTTCCATTTATGGTGTTCTTCGAACTCCCTGATCGATGATTCGATTAGGTTGAGATTATTTCAACGCACCCTAACTGGAAACGCTGCCAAATGGTATATTGAGCTAACTGGGGGCAGTTTTGCTACATTTGGAGAATTGGTTGTTACATTTCTGAACCATTTTCAGTTTCCTGTCCGATATGACGCTAGGACTGAACTCCTAGCTAATTTTAAGCAGGACGATGCAACCCACATTTCTGATCACATTCAGGAATGGAGGAGAAGGAAGAGGCTGATTAAAGCTCATATTCCAGGTGAATTCCTTTTGGAATGGTTTCTCAAATCCCTGCAGTCAGATATTTCGAAAGACGTATCCCTCTCCAGGGTATTTTCCGAGGAGCAGGCCATTTTTAGGGCCCAACAACTTGAGTTGATCTATTCTCAGTTTGGGGTCCTCCTGTTGTGTAACCAGCTCCAAAAATAGAATAAAAGAGGTATGAACGCCTTAGAAATAAGCCACTTCGAGGGGGCAACCTCCAATACATTACATAAATGAACAATTCTTGGATGATACAAATGAACAAAAACTCCTTCTATATATAGGAGTCCATGGGGCCATAATGTAATCCTAGTGGGCCACAATGTAATCCTAGCCGACCTAGCAATAATAATGTAAGGGCACAATAATAACAATATGGGGGTTACAGGGGTACAATAATAACAATAAAGGGGGCTACACTAACATAATAAGGGGCTACACTATTAATATAGGGACTTAACATGCCCCTCTCCTTCAAAAAAGTGTTGTCCTCAACGCTTGAGTAGCTCTGGGTGCTTCTGTATAAAATTATCATCCTCCCATGTAGAATCTTCAGTGGGTAAGTTCTTCCACTTGATGAGATACTCTGAAATTGATCGATTCCGTAGTTGTCGAGTTCTTGTTTCCATGACCGCTTCTGGTTCCAATATGATTTTTCCTTCCTCATCAAGTTCTGGCAATATTGTTTGAACTGGAAGATTTTCACCTATAACCTTCTTTAAGTATGAAACATGGAAAACTGGATGTACTCGCGAAGAAGCAGGAAGCTCCAATTTGTATGCCATAGAACCAATCTTTTGCAACACCTTGTAAGGACCATAGTACTTTGGTGATAATTTATTATCCTTCTTAGCTTGCTTGAGGGACATTTTTTTGTATGGTTGCAGCCGTAAAAATACCCAATCTCCTACATTAAAACTTCTCTCGCTGCGATGTTGATCTGCCTGTTGTTTCATTCGATTTTGTGCCAAATTCAGGTTATCCTTTAAGAGTTGGAGAATTTTTGCCGATGCTCGATGTGATCTTCCACTGCCTGAACCTTCGAATTTTCCCTTAAAGATGATGTGATGGATGGTGGATGATATCCATAAAGTGCCATAAATGGGGTCATTTTTGCTGCAGTATGGAAGGAAGTGTTATACCACCATTCGGCAAGAGGTAACCACTTGACCCATTGTGTTTGTTTATCAGATACAAAACAACGAAGATATCCTTCCAAACATTTATTTACTATCTCAATTTGACCATTGGATTGAGGATGATAAGATGAGCTATGAGCTAATTGAATACCCAAACAAGAAAATAACTCCGTCCAAAAATTTCCAGTAAAAATGGGATCTCTGTCACTCACAATAACCCTTGGGTTTCCATGTAGCTTTTGAATTGCGTCCACAAATGTAGTAGAAACCGTACTTGCTTTAAATGGATGAGATAATGCACAAAAGTGTGCATACTTGGTAAGTCTATCAACTACCACCATGATGACACTCTTTCCTTCGGACTTAGGTAAACCTGTGATAAAATCCATTGAAATCTCCTCCCAACGTTGACTTGGAATGGATAAAGGTTATAGAAGTCCTGGGGTCTTAATTGTTTCCACTTTATTCTGCTGGCAAACCAAACATTCCGCCACAAACTTTCGAATATCAGATTTAAGGCCATCCCAAAAAAATTCTTTCTTCACCCTGTGGTAAGTTTTTAAAATCCCGAGTGTCCTCCTAAAGGAGAAGTGTGCAATTCCAGAAGAATCTTTTGTTTTAGTTGGGAATTCTTACAAAGATATAAGCGATCTTTGTACCATAAGGAATCATTTTTCCAACTAAATGTATCAGATGTACTAGGATCTTGCTGCAACTTTGGAATGAGTGTCCATACATCTTTGTCCTTCTTCCATTCATCTCTTGCTTCGGTTATCCAATCTGGTTGGATAATAGAAATGGCACAAAGCAATGCTTCCACCTCTTCATTCTTTTTTGAGAGTGCATCTGCAACAACATTAAGCTTTCCTTTTTTGTAGATTATTTCAAAGTCATAACCCAACATCTTTGTGACCCATTTGTGCTGCTCTTCTGAAGATAGTCTTTGTTCCAAAAAGTGTTTAAGACTATCATGATCAGTTTTTACCTTGAAGTGTCTTCCCATTAGGTAAGTTCGCCATTTCTTTAGTGCATGTAGTATTGCTAACTTTTCCTTCTCATAAATAGGTTTCTGTAAATACTTTCCTTTGATTGGATGACTTTCAAAAGCAATGGGTCTTCCTTCCTGCATTAAAACAACACCAATTCCATTTCCTGAGGCATCACATTCCACAATAAAGGTTTTTGTGAAGTCTGGCGTAGCTAAGACCGGTGCTAGGCACATTGCCTCTTAAGATGTTCAAAGGCCTTAGTTGCTTCAGGAGTCCATGAAAATGCATCTTTCTTCAATAATGTTGTTAGAGGTGCTACTATTCTCCCATAATTCTTAACAAACTTGCGATAATACCCTGTTAACCCGAGAAATCCTCGCAAATGCTTTATGGTTGTGGGGACTTTCCATTCCTTAATGGCTTTAATTTTGTTAGGGTCTACTTTAACACCCTCGTGAGATACAATATGACCCAGATATTCCACCTCTTGTACTCCAAAGAAACATTTGGATGTTTTTTGCATATAATTGTTTCTCCTGCAATAGTTTGAGCACCCTGTCAACATGTTCAACATGATCCTTCCAAGACCTGCTGTAGATTAGTATATCATCAAAAAATACTAGCACAAATTTTCTATGAAGGGTTTGAAAATGGAATTCATCAACCCTTGAAATGTAGAAGGTGCATTGGTAAGGCCAAAAGGCATGACCAAAAATTCATAATGACCCTCATGAGTTCGAAATGCTGTTTTTGGAATATCTTCAGTCTTCATTCTAATTTGATGATATCCCGAACGAAGATCCAACTTGGTAAAATAATTTGCTCCATGTAATTCATCCAATAATTCATCAATCACAGGAATGGGAAATTTATCTTTAATGGTGAGCTTATTGAGCTCCCTATAATCCGGACACATTCACCATGATCCATCCTTCTTGTGTACTAATACTACAGGAGCAGAGAAAGAACTTTGACTAGGTTGAATTATACCCGCCTCTAACATTTCTGCAATCATACGTTCAATTTCGCTCTTTTGGACGTAAGGATATCTATAAGGCCCGATGTTTGGAGGAACACTTCCTGGAATCAAATGAATAGCATGATCATGATCACGAATAGGTGGGAGTCCTTCGGGAGTTTCAAACACCTTGGAATGATTGTCCAAGACTTGTTGGAGATCTGCAGAAATAGATGATTTTGATGTTGGAACTTCTAGTGAGCATAATTGTGCAATTACGCCCCGTTGTTCTTTCTTTAGAAGCTTTGTCATGCCATTAGAGCTTATTATCCTTCCTGGCTTCCCTTCAATACCCCGTAGTTCGACTTCCTTTCCTTCTGAAAAGAATTTCAAGAAAAGTTCTTGAAAATTAAAAGCTACCGTCCCCAAAGATTGTAACCATCGTACTCCTAGTACAACATCAGCACCTCCCATAGGAATGGAAAGCATTGGACTAGTCAACACATATTCCCCCATGGTTAGCTTGATGTTATGGCATTTTCCAGAGCAATTTATAGTTCCTCCATTTGCAACCATCACTCGACATTCTGGTGCTGGGTATAGGAAACAATTTAATTCCTTGGCTACCTTACAATGAATAAAATTATGGGTGCTACCTGAATCAATCAACACTATTACCCTTTCCTTCTTGATCTGTCCTACTATCTTGAGAGTTTGAGGAGTGGTAATTCCGGCCAGTGCATTACATGATATGGTCGGATTCATTTCTTCCTCTTCTATGGCTGGTTCCTGGTGTATATCCTCTTCTTTTTCATTTTCTTCTTCTTCTTCACAATCTATGTAAAATAATTTCTTTTCAGCTTCGCACCCTAAAAATTTCAGCTTCTGAAACTTCGTAGAAAAACAGTTATAGCGAAAATGCCACGATGACCTGTTTGGAGCAGCGAAACCCTAGAATCCCAAAGCTCTGATACCAAATGTTGTGTAACCAGCTCCAAAAATAGAAGAAAAGAGGTATGAACGCCTTAGAAATAAGCCACTTCGAGGGGGCAACCTCCAATACATTACATAAATGAACAATTCTTGGATGATACAAATGAACAAAAACTCCTTCTATATATAGGAGTCCATGGGGCCATAATGTAATCCTAGTGGGCCACAATGTAATCCTAGCCGACCTAGCAATAATAATGTAAGGGCACAATAATAACAATATGGGGGTTACAGGGGTACAATAATAACAATAAAGGGGGCTACACTAACATAATAAGGGGCTACACTATTAATATAGGGACCTAACACCTCCATAAGTATCTGCCCAATGCTCCTCGCTCCAAATTAGATTTATCTAAAACTAAGCCCGGTCCTCATGGCGACGGACTGATTGGATCGATCAATAGTGGTGCAGCCAGCCCGCTTACTCAACTGCAGCAGTTGTCTTTGCAATCTGCTCCTCCTAGTCAGGCTGTGCCTGCTGAGTCATCACCTTCCCAGTCTTTGTCAATAAATTTTGTCCAAGCTTCTGATCCCAAAGGAAATCAACAATCCGAGGGGAAGAAGAAGGGACGAAATAATAAGAAAAAGGGCAAGAACGGGAAGGGTAATGCAAATAAAACCAACGAGAATGTTGGTGAGGGTCCAAAGGAGAAAAGGAAAGTGAAGTTTCCATGCAAGCTATGTGTTGGAGACCATCTTACACACCTTTTCCCTAAAATTCAGGATGCGCAGCGCCTGTTAGCCCAGCAGGGATCTTCTAGTTCCCAGGCTGTGTTAACAAACCCTTTTCCCCAAGGGCAACAATTAGTTTTTGGCGCTAATCAAAATCCTGGGGCTTCCTCTGGGGGCACCCAGGAAGGGGAAATTCCATCGAACATTTTCATGATGAGTGCTCACACGAATATCGCTACGAGATCCCGTGATTATGGTGGAGAAGAGTATTCGAAAGCTAAGGATACTCCTGATGCTACTGAGCCGCTTCACATTACGAAGCCTACTGTTGAGTCTATGCCTCGGATGCCCAAAGCATCTTCTAAGCGAACAACGATTAATCCAAATGCTAGGGCTGCCCAGAACTACTCGATTGTGGAATATCTAGCGTAGAGTCCTTGTGCTATGTAAGCTTTAGAGGTACTCCAGTCTTGTCCGGCTCAGCGCAGTGCTTTTCTCACTGCCATTGGGGCTATTGATCCGAAAAATTCTCTTCTGATTACTTTTGATATGACTAATTTTAAGAAGAGACTTCCTCATCACATGGCTTTTCATATTAAATCATCGTACCGGAAGTGTAACATCTTTCGGACGGTTTTTGATGAGGGTGCTTCCACATGCGTGATGTCTCTCGCATGCTGGAAGACACTTGGATCTCCCAAAGCTGTTCCATCTACCACTCTTCTGATTGCGTTCGATGGTCATTCTCATAGACCCCATGGTATTGTCCGAGCTTTGCCCATCTGTGTTGGGGGAAAAACTGTCAATATAGAGGTTGAGGTAGTGGATGCAATCTTGGACTACAACCTTCTGTTGGGGAGAAACTGGATTTATGAGATGGATGCCATTTCATCCTCATTATTTCGCATTATATGTTTCCCTCACGAAGGGAGGATCGTTACAGTGGATCAACTGGACTGTCCTCCTGTAGACCCGAATGCGTCTACTGACTCATCTATTCCTAAGTTGGATAATTCTAAGGCACCTGTTGAGAATTTAGGAGTTGGAATGTATTCTTCCTTGATGGGTACTTTCGATATTCCTCCTCCTACAATTCATATTAATGAAATTTCATCCTCCAAGGCTCCTCTTCGAAGAGAGTTCTTCAGAACTCATTATTTTTCGGACCCTTGGACCTTACCTTCCCCTAATGCCACATTAGCGGAAGGTCAAGTGGGTGGAATGGCATTTCCTATTTCTGCAGCTGAGATTGCGTATCAGTCTATTGTTGACTCTGCAGAATCCATCCCATCTCCTCTTTCACCAGAAGATTTGGATGGAGATGTGGCTCCGGCTTGGACAATTAGTTCTTCTTCTGCCCATGATTGCCTTGATACCACTCTTCCATCTGAAGAGGCCATCCTGGAAGCCATGACTAGTATAGATAGACCGTGGGATGACTTGCATCATCGATCTTACTTTTTACTTAACTTGAGCGAAGTTGAAACTAGTTTCCCAAGTCCTCAGTCTCCTGGTCCTGTTCACCCAGTCTTGAACCCTTTAGCACCAACACAGGTTTATGCTGAAGGGAACATGGCTGTGATTTCTCCTACTATCCCAGTGAACATTTCCAGGGATCCCAATATTATCGAGAATGTCTTCATCGGAGCTGAATGTTCCCGTGAAGAGGTTCAAATTTACACCGAGCTCTTTAAAGAGTATAGGGATGTATTCGCTTGGTCTTATGAGGAAATGCCTGGTATAGACCCATCTATTGTCTAGCATGAGATCGAGACGTATGAAAACGATAAGCCGGTGAGGCAAAAACTTCGTCTAGTCAATCCTAGGAAGGCAGCAGCTATCAAAGCTGAAGTTGAGAAGCTGCTTAAGGCGGGATTCATTTTCCCTGTTCCTTTGACTGAATGGGTTTCAAACCCCGTTCCCGTAGATAAAAAGCAAGGAACGATTCGAGTTTGCATCGATTTCAGAGACCTAAATAAAGCATGTCCTAAATATAATTACCCCACACCATTTATCGATCAGATCATTGACGAGTGTGCCGGTAATGAGATTTTCTCCTTCATGGACGGTTTCTCCGGATATAATCAGATTACTATCCGTCCTGAAGATCAGCATAAGACTGTCTTTATTTGTCCCTGGGGTACCTTTCCATACAAGAAGATGCCTTTTGGTCTTAAAAATGTTGGGGCTACCTTTCAGCGGGCCATGTCATATGCCTTCCACGACATCAAAAATATTATCGAGGCGTACTTGGATGATTTAGCTGCTCATTCTCGAAAGAGGATGGATCATCCTGCTCACCTCCAGCAGATATTTGAACGATGTCGGTTCTATAAGATTAGATTGAATCCGAACAAGTGCATTTTCGCGGTTACATCCGGTCGGTTATTGGGATTCATTGTGTCTAGGGAAGGGATTAGGGTAGATCCCTTCAAGGTTGAGGCAATACTTCGGTTGCCTCCCCCGTCCTCTATCCGTCAGCTTCAAAGTCTACAAGGAAAGTCTAATTTTCTTCGAAGATTTATCGTAAATTATGCTGAAGTTACAAAGGGATTTATGAGATTGTTGAAGAAGGGAGTTCCATTTCTTTGGGATGACTTCGCTCAACGCTCGTTCGATGCTTTGAAAAAAGCATTGACCTCTGCTCCTTTATTGAGTCCACCTGATTATAGCAGGGATTTCCTTTTGTATCTGGCAGTAGCAGAATCTACTATTAGTATGGTTCTGGTTCAGGAGGTTAATGCTCTTGTAGATAATGTTATATACTACCTTAGTCGAGGCTTGGTAGGACCTGAACTCTGGTACACTCCGATAGAAAAGTTAGCTTTAGCAGCAGTTCATGCTGTGCAGCGACTCCGACATTACATTATTCTTCGCAAAAATTATGTTTTGGCAACAGCCAATCCATTTCAGTTTGTCCTCAGTAGGCGAGTGATTGGGGGCAAATACAATAGATGGATTGTGATTTTACAGGAAATTGATCTTGAGTTTATGTCTGCCAAGTGCAAGAAATCATTAGTTTTCATGGAATTGATCTCCGAGTTGCCCTGTGGAGAAGAGATGATCTATGATGAATCCTTTCTGGATGAACATTTGTTTCTTATTTCTTCACAGGATCCTTGGTGCGGAGATATCATTGTGTATCTCCAGACTGCGAAGTTTCCCTCTACTTCTTCGAAAGATGAGCGTCGTAAGTTGCGTCACTTGGCCAAGAATTATTTGATTATTGGTGATGCTTTATACCGTCGAGGGGTTGATTCAATCCTGAGACGCTGCTTGACTCTCGAAGAAGCTGAGGCTGTGCTGAATGATTCCCACAGTGGAGCTTGTGGGGGTCATTTATCTGGGCTTGCTACAGCCCAAAAAATCTTGCGTGCTGGGTACTTTTGGCCCTCAATTTTCAAGGATTGTATCGAATTGGTCAAAAAGTGTCATCCATGTCAAGTCTATACTCGAAAAATGCGCGCTCATCCAGCTCCGCTTTTTCCAGTCATTACTGTCGGTCCCTTTACAAAGTGGGGTATTGATTATACTACTTGTAACCCGCTTTCGGCTAAAGGTCACAAGTACATTATTGTAGCAGTAGACTACTTTACGAAGTGGGTCGAGGCTATGCCTACTTTTGGGAATGATGGTGAGACTGCAGCTCTTTTCCTTTTAAATCAGGTTATCGCTCGTTTTGGTATTCCTAGAGAGATTTTCACTGATCATGGCAGTCATTTTCAGAATAGTATGATGGCTGAGTTGGCTCTCAAATTGGGTTTCCGGCAGGAGCATTCATCTCCGTATTATCCTCAAGCCAATGGGAAAGTGGAAGCCGTGAATAAATCCTTGAAGACAATTCTTCAAAGGAAAATTGATAAAGCTAGATCCAACTGGCATATTATGCTATATCCTGCACTTTGGGAATACAGGATGTCAGTGAAAACTGCAACTGGCTTTACTCCGTTTCAGCTAGTGCACGGGGTGGAATCTGTATTTCCTATTGAATGCAAGATTCCTTCTCTTAAGTTAGCTGTTGAACTTCTTCCCGACACTTCTAGTCTTGAAGAACGGCTCCTTCATCTGGAACATCTCGATGGGCAGCGTCGGGATGCTGCCACGATGAATGAAGCGCATAAAAACCGAGTTAAAGTTTAGTACGATAAGGCGGTCAAACCCAGGGTTTTTTCGGAAGGTGACCTTGTCTTGGTCTATGCCCAAGAAAAAGATGCCCTGGGGGCAGGAAAGTTTAAGTATATGTGGTATGGCCCCTTCATCGTTAAAAAGGTCCTTAAGAAAGGAGCGTATACCTTGGTTGATTTTGAAGGGAACGAGTTGCCGGAGCCCCGAAATGGGCTCTATTTGAAGAAGTATTATGCCTAGGCTTTGGCCTGGCATGTTGCTTTTGTATATAGTAGTTTTGTTTTGTACATATCTGGTTGATTTTAGATCTTTGATGAGTTGGTGATGTTTTTGATCTGCTTTGGCAGGTTGTGTCGGATGTCATGAGTCATTTTGGTTTCGCCGATGGTGCTAGTAGACACACCCGGAACTTAGCTTCCGCGGCTTGGGTGCTTCATTATCCTTCCAGTCAGCTGTTAGTATCAAGAGGGGTCTGCATTGGTCCTGCTTCCAATAATATAGCATAATACACTGCAGTTGGTTATCTACTCTTGGACGTAATATCTTTGGGTGTTGATTCGTTGGTAGTTTTCTTGGACTCTCAGCTGGTGGTGTCGCAGTTGAACAATACTTATTAGGTTCGAGATCCATTTTTATTACGGTTGTTCTTGAGGGTACGTTTGTTGCAAAGATCATTTCATTTTTTAACTTTCATTCATATTCCTCGAGCTGAAAATTGGTTAGCAGACTCATTAGCTAATCAAGCAATTGATTGGCATATTAATCATTCCATACAATAAAATTTAATCATAAAAAACATCATACATTTTGATACATTTATCACATCACATAAAATATCGTTGTATATATATCATCAGAGTGTTCAAAAACTTTACAAAATTTGGATCCATAAGGTCATAAAAAATTTGGGCTTATGTCCGATCATGTTCAGTCTCAAAAAAGAATATACAGTCATCTAATACATAATATTTGTCTACTCCTGAGGTCCCTGCCCAGAAGTCGTGTTCCTATAGAACGTGATCGCGGTGGCAACTCGGCGGAATAACCGTACCCAGTCTCGGGGCAATCCTACCACCCATCTCTGGATCGCTTCTGGCAGGTCTTCCACGGCAGCCATAGGTATTTGGTGGTTTAACCCCTCCAAGTTCCTCTGTACAGCCTAGAGGGTCCTGTCTGAATCCACTGTATCTACTTCGCCCCTGCGACGCTTGTGGCGCGGGAAACCCTCAGGTTGAACTCGTCCAATATCTGTATCATGATCATGTTTACATTGTCAGTCATTATGAATCCAATCAAAAACATGTTTGTTTTTATTTTTTCATACATATTTGAAAAAATCCAAAAAAATTTATATAAGTCAAAAAAATTTGCAAACTTACCGACTGTGTCCCATGCTATGCCTGGTGGAAGAACAAGATCTATATCTCCACGAAAGTCCATCCCGGCATAGGGATAGTCGTCCACAGCGATGATTTGCTCTCCCCACGAAAGGAAGAACTCATCATCCCAAGTGGTCCAGAGAACTTCACTTCCCCCTAATCTCTTCATCATGTCCGCCCAATGGGCAATTCTTGGGTCGCTCGGGCTGTTGATGGTAGAGATAACTCTAGGTCTCAATGCTGGTATCTTATCAAAGAAGAATGTCATCAAAATAGTACCGTATCCAAAGTGTTTGGTCTTTGCTTGGCGGATTGAGGTCAATTGTTGCTTCATGTTCAGTAATAGGGCTATGCACCAATCATACACATGAGTCAAGCATTCCACTGCTATGCTCATTTGCGTCCTGGATGCCTGATGTAGGGAGGCAGACCCTGCCACTTTGCCAATGGTGAAAAGGAGGATTTTCATATGAAAATCCCTTAAATCTTTAATTGCAATCTGAGTTCCAACTTTCTTGGAACCCTCTACGCAATACACATGGACATAATCTTCCACGGTTAGCCCTCCCAGGGGCTTCCCGTGCAAATCTACTAGTTCCCCCCTCCGGGAGAATCCAGTGATAAAATATATGTCTTCCACTTCAATGCGTACTGGCATCTGATCTATCATAAAGTAGTCCTCTTCCGGTTCCCAGTAATTGACGAGCATTTCTAGCAACCGAATATTGCTTTTCATATTTGGCATTTTGAAAAATTTGAACAATCCGCAATTCCGAAGAATATTTTGCAATGCTCGATCTTGCATGACCTCTTGATCAATTGCACTGTGTTCGCGCTCTCTCCCTGAGATTTTCATCCTGTCAAAATTCAACAAATCCTTCATTAGCCACACATTTTTCATTTGGGCCTGCGCATACGTGGCTTTCTTTATGCATAGTCGCGTGTATACGGTACTTTCCTGTTACCAACCCGCGTATGCGCAAACCTGTGTTTTTTGGAAAGGGTTTCTGTGGTGAAAATCACTAAATTTTAATTTATAAATGGACAAGATGATTTGCAAGGATGATTAAGGAGCCTACCTAACAAATTCGGTGTGATTCGACGGTCGGTTGCTCCTGATTTGACGAAAGAATTTTTTTGCTCCAGAGCACTTTTTTCCAAATCAGCAATGTAATAATGAACCAAATATGAGGTAATTTGTCTATTTATGCCAAAAAGTTGAAAATTTTCGCAAAAATTTGTTATGCTTATTTTTTCGATCTATCTTAAGCTGCATAACCCGGATGCTTGGAAGTGCCCAGTTTGGTATGTTTTCAGGTACATTTTGACGAATTTGAGATTTTTCCCGTTTTTGATCCATGATTACCGACTCGTCACGGCAGGTATATGATCTTCACTGGCATATAGGTTAGGGAAATCAATTTCTGTTGCATCTTGCATACCAGCCTCCATACTGATCACTTGCCATAGGGTCGATCCCATCAGGTCATGACTATTACACCTATTTCACTCGCCAATTATTTAATCATGACTTGATGGTAGAGCCTTCCTTTACGTGGGCTTCTTAGTTAGTTCCTCGCTATCACTTGTTGCCCATGCTGCGTTTTCTATAGGCTCGGGAGTCCTCTTTAGTCCCGCCATGACTTATGTGTTGAAGCTTCATTCTTCTTCCTCCTCACTATCATTTTTCTGGCTTTTACCCTAGAGGCTCCCTGGTGTCGTTAAGTTGTATTACTGCATTGCATATTGGCTACTTGTTTATCCTGGCCTTTAGTCGGCTTCATTTGGACTCAGTGTTTAAGCCAACTTTTGACCTTGACTATCTGTACAAGTTAACCATTGCATGCACTTAGCTATCGCGACTCGACACCCTTTTACCCATGGATGGAACATTCCTTTGAGTATCGCTTACCAGTTTCCGCCACCTTGCATTGAGCATAGGATTGTTCCAATCCCAGGAACTAGTGCATCTGATTTTTGATACTCATTCTATCCATTGTACCATAGCATTCTTTTATTCTTTTTCAGGCTTATTATATGAAAAAGACAAAAAAATCAAATATAACAAAAAGAGCGGGAACGGGATGTATCTTCGTTATTTTTGATGGCAGTACAGAGTCAGTTTGTCGCCCTTGAACAAAGCACATATACTTATATATATTTCCTCCATTTGGGATGGTTCTAGTTTTGACCTAGGTTCAGCCTTTACCATGTTTCACTTGTCAGTTCTCCCCCGGTTGGTTATCTCTTCCAATCATATGGAGAGTTTGTTTTGCCTCCTGCAAGACAGACTTATACAGTGTCACTTTTTACCGCCATGGTCATCACAGAGTCGTGCTTTTGTTCAAGGGAAGTCTAGCCTGAGTCGGCCATTCTGCGGTGTCTCTTGACTCATTATTCAGTCGGCCTTCCCGGTCTTGTCAGTATCATGTTCTATCACATCAGATGTTTTGATCTTCTGCTCGTGCTAGTTTGAGAAGGTCCCCATTGACTTCTTGCCGGCGGGTTTGTCTCTTATCGACTACGACACATTGCTCTGAGAGAAAACCTAGAGCCGCACCCTCGCCCTATTTCCATCATTGATAGGTGACCTTGTGCTCAGCATTTGATCATCATTATGGGTCTTTGACTGAGTGGTTTCCCCTGTGTTCGACGTCAGCATACATTATCACACTTGGGATTCATGCAATACCTTGATTTCCATTTGACCCTATTGGTGGATATCTCGCCTCTGTGTCAGCTTTCATTATTGGTTGGTTCAGAGGGTTTCTTCCGTGCGCTAGCTTCATCTTGTGCATGTCGGAAACGTACTTCGGTTTTTGTTCCATCACTCTACTTCGTCCGATTCCTTCCAAATCTTGGCCTGCGGGTTACACTCACGCTGGACTGATGTGGGATGCCTTAATTCCTTCCTTCCAGCAGATCTTTTCCCATCGACTCCGACTCATTGCTCTAGGAATAAGGTCTAGAGTCTTTTTGTCAGAACCTTAGGGTTTGCAGTCATCAGTGGCAGACTCTTCGCTATCGACAGTGGGGATTCATCATTGCCTCCTGATTGGTAGATTCTTTCAAGTGTTCGACTTCAACTCATTCATTCGCACTTGTCAGATTGTACTGGGGCACCTTGACTCTCATTTTCATTATTGGTGGGTTGTCTCGCGTTGGTTAACGATATACATCATTGATCGGTAATCCAACGATTTCTCACATGGTCGACTTCAGCTCATTTATTCCCATTGTGTAGAATTGTGCGATAGTGATCGGTGAAGACCTCGGGTTGCATCAGCATTTCTCGGTTCACTTTTGACAGTCCATTAAATTTCTACCAGTGATGTCTTCCACCCTTATATGTTGCATTTCAGTACAGTAGCATCTTATATGTTGGCTCCCGAGTTGCGTGATTGTACCGTTTGTTCCACCTCTTATGATTCGGTACTTGGAGATTCAGTTACTTATATGATCAGACATCCATTTGCACCATCCTTGATCAGCTTTCTATATGTGATACTTGGACATTGATTCAGACTTATACTTCCGGGTCATGCTCAGATGATTCATTGTGTACTTTCAGTTCAGTTATACTTGTATACATGTTGGATCTATTCAGTACTTTCTATATGATGTATTTTTTACTGAGCATGGGTATGCCCGCCTCAGCATGAGTTGACTCTCTGTTTTCTTTCATTGGTTTTTGGCAGGCTGAAATCTGGTGAAGTCCTCTTTTGTCCTTGTGAAGTTCTTTCTATGTGCATAATACATTTCGGCCATCATGTACCCCTTCTGACCTCATATATTAGGGGACATTGTTATAGCATCATTTTTCACCTTCATATGATTCATGATTGATTTTATGGCTTTGGGCACCCATTCCTACAGACTTGGACAAAATTCACTAAAAAACAGTGTTAAATTCCCCATACGCGGTAATGCCTAGACTTTTCCGCATGTATACGCGAGTCCACATGTACTTTCCCACGTATGCCATTAAAATCATTAAAAAATATATAAAAAATCCCTATTTTCGGGCTGGATTGATGGTTACTCTGGTAGTTCAACCACCCCAGCATGTGGCCAACTGTTTCCAACTGTTGAAACTACTTTGAGGGAGTATAAAAGCCCCTCATGTGCATGGCCTAAGGGAGAGAGAGAAATTATTGATATTATACTTTGTTGGTATTCCCTATCCAAGTTTGAATTCCCATGCCTCCTGCACTTCCCAGTTCATTACAGGAAACCTTTGTTTCCTGGAGATGCTCATCTCTTTATATGTCATCTCGTATGCACCAGTTCGGAAGGAATCTTAGCGAGGCAAGGGTGGGATGGATCCGAACGACGGTCTGCTCGAAGATCGTGGAAGGATTCAGGTGATCTCTCCACTCGTTATTTCTGTACATGCTATTTATAATACAGAAGAACCATCTTGTTCCTGAAATATACGTGTTAGTGTCTGCTTGCATATATGAGAATATTGTTATTTAAGCATTCATTATGGTTTATCTAATGTTTCATATGGATTTCACTAACATTTAGAGTAGATATATGATGTACAACCAGTTCTTCGTGCTTGTTTCTTCTTGTCTTTCAGTTTAAGAAGGAAGAAGGGTTGCTGGGGGTTTGGACCCCGTGGGATCTGCTTCAACCGTAGGGCCTACGGGTAACTTCCTCGATCTACTCTATTTAGTTTTTCATGAACATGTATGGTTTTGTGAGTCCTTATTGAGTAGCATGCCCTGCTCTGTGGAGGTTTAAACCCAAAAAACCTCTAGGGTGATTTTCCCCGAAACAGCCAGCAGAGAGGACACATAAGCAGCCAACTGCTTCTTCTCTTAAAACAGTTTCTATTTATTTTGAATAAAATAGGACAACTTACTAGTTTGTTGAGCAAGTTATCACTATTATTGTTGTAAAAGATTTAACTTTCCTAAGTTTATTCCTAGAAGAAATCTAGGATATTTTTTAAGACATTTTATATAAATACTTCACTCTTGGAAGTATTTTGTGTGGAATAAAAATTGCTGGAGATTACTATAGATATTTTTGTTGACTTGAAGGCTTTGGATTTCGATTTTCAATAGAAGACCAGATCACCTATTTGGCATCATACTTCAGGATCCCTGTGATATTATCTTTGGAGTGAAGTACTCTCTTAAACTTGTCATTGTTATCTTCTTTTGGTACATGCATACATCTGTGTTTTAATTCTAAATCTGAATGTATAACTAGGAGTATTACTACAGGACATGTTAATAGCACCATGTTTTTAACTAGTTATCATTTCTTTGTTTTCTTCTGATTTCCAGTTTAGGGAACCCGTAATTTCTCCCTCTCCCATTTGACCTCTATCTTCTACTTCCCTTTTCCGGATGTAAGGATTCTTAAGTGCCCTATATCCTGATCATACCATCTCAAAAACCAATTTTCCAAGATCTCCGAGGGTTATATACCTTGCCCTGTAGACATTTTACCTTTGAGGCCTTGATCCTAGTTCTGTTAGCTTGACTTAGACTTCATAGCCCAATGGACAAGTATATTTCCCTCTATCTACCTTCCAAGTGATTTTTTCCCACCAAATCCAACAAAACCAAACCAAAATTAAACTTTCATAACTAGCCTAATATTCAACACTAAAACAAAGTTAAACTTGAAAGGGGGAGCCCTCTTTGAACCCTAGGAAGGCTATATCTTAGATTTTAAAAGTAGGTTTGTGGTTACCTCTAGTATTCTTTGACTAAAAACAAAAATCCCACAACTTAAGAATTTACTGGAGTGCTAACACTTACACCTATTGTCTCAGGTTTGGGCGAAGCTCTAGAGTAACCGTAATTGTATTTTTTACCAACCCTCTTTGTATGCTATTGTGATATTGGGTTTCATCTCCAGCAAATGATAGTACTCAGACAGCGCCACCCTGTTCTAGCAACTTGTTGAGTGATTTTAGAAGTTCTTTTTTCTTTTTTTCTTTTTTAGGTGTGTGGTTACTATTACTGAGACTTTATAATACATCACAAATAATTAAAATTTGATAAAAGTAAACAGGTCACCCTGGTTTCCTTTAACCCTCGTCGTCTGTCTCGATGACAATGAGGTCTGCCTCTATTGACACTGGACGAGGAGTCTAGTCTCAGTGAACCAGTCCCTTCTTCAGAAGAGTAGCCTCCAGTGACAAACTTTGACTTTGGCATAGCCTCGTATCATACAGAGTTTCCAGAGGATCCTTTTATGGAAGGAGTCGTACCTCCTTACAATCCTCCTCTCACTGACCTGTTGGGGAGATTTTTAGTTCAAGTTAAACCATGTGAATATATTTCTTCGGCTACACAAACATTCGTTTCACAACCGGCACCCATGGGGCCGATGCTGTTGGTAACCAACTCTCGTCCACCACCATCTTCCTTACCAGTTGTCCATTCTACGCCAATGATTAGAAACCCCAGTAGCTAGGCCATACTTGGTCCCAACAATATGATTGTTAGTTTCCCATAATTTACAGATTGGCAAGAACAAATGAACAGGCGTAACATCAAACCAATATTTGGATTCCTAGGACCTAGCCTTCCTAGACTCAGAGAGGGCTCTCTCTATGCTTATGTAAAGGATTTAACTTGTTTGATTTTAGAGTTTGATTTTTAGGCTAGTTATAGGGATTAGGGTTTGCTTTTTTGTTTGTTTGGTTGGATAAGTTGTCAAGAAGAATAAGTAGAGTAAGAGAGGATCAATCCATTGGGATATGGAGTTTGCAAATAGTTTTAAGAGTGTAAAGATAGTTCAAGGGTGTTTCATAGGGCAAGTAAGCAGGGCCAAATGGATCTAAGTAGGTTTTGAGTGAGTGAAATGAACATGGAGGAGTGAATATAGTAGTTAAGGGGCAATCAAGGATCCTTTAACAAAATAATAACAAGGAAAAGCTTTCATCATGATTTAGCATAGTAAAAACTTGAAGAGCAATGAAGGATTCTTCAATCAAACAATACTAAGCAGACATTACAACAACATATGAGTAAACTTAGAGAGCAGTTAAGTATTATTTGAAACATACTTGTAAAAAATTATAATTTTAACATAACATCTCAGTAAAACTAAAGAGCACTGAAGAATTCATTAGTTAAACTTCAATGAAGAAAACATAAAGATCAACGGATGCAGACAAAGCAGGGTGCTAAAAAGACATGTCCTACTCTAATATTTCTATCCCATGATCAAAGAAACATATGAAAACTGAAGAAAACATGTACAAAGGTGGAATACATCACCATTAAACAAAGCTTTATGAATCCTAAGAATGAGCTCAGTCCACAGGTGCTTAGTCCAAAGCCATCACTAGACACCAAAGCCAATTTCACAAATAAACTTAGAGTCTATATCATATTATTCTCAACACCCAACCAACAATTAAAATGAGGTCCCAAGGCTCTATTTAACTAGAAAATGAGGAGGTGGAAACCCTAAGAGGCTTCTAGAAACCATAAATACACCATAAATGTCATTTATGTCCAAAGAGGCCATGCAAGGCCCAAGGCACATAATAACTATTGCAATAAATGAAATATAGCTTAAACATAACTCCTTAATCAAAGATGGAGTAATTTTCCCCAAAAAAACTTGAAAATATCCCTCATTGTGTTTTTTTGACTTTTTTGCAAGGGGACAACTTCATAGGTCTGAAGGCGCAGTGGCTGCACAGGAAAATTGGGTTCACTTGCAGCCAAGTTTTGATGGACTTCCCGATGTGGGAGTTGGCTCCGTGATGGTTTGTTGGAAAACCCGTTGAGTCTAATGCCCAAAATGTCATTTTTTTTTCTAATTGGGATTCATTAACCTGTTCAAAAACTAAATCTCCCAAGTCTACTAAAGGCACAGCGCCAACCCTGAAAACATGGCAGAAAGGTGAAAATTGGCATGTTTTTGGGCCTTTTGAGGGACCAAAACTGCTCCAAATGCTCTGAAATTTGGTGTGCATGATTTCCTTAGGCTGATGAATCCAAAAATGTAAACTTTAACTCCATTGGATTCCTGTAGGAAAATCATAGCGCTAAGGGTGCTGCACTTTCGGCCCTTAATATCAGTCAAAAAACCAAAAATGTCAAAAACTTGCCCAAAATTGCAATTATCTTCCTCATGGGGTTTGGGAGGGCTATAGAGAAGCTTCAGCAAGGATTCAAAGGTTTTCTTTGTCTTTTTCCTTCTTGAGTGCTTGTATTTCTGCAAGGTCTGCGTTGAGCTTGGCCCTTGCAAATTTGTTCTTCAAGGCATAGTGCTTGGCCATCTTTTTCTGGAGGCCAAGGTCCCTTTTTGTCTTCTTCAGCTGCTTTTTTTCATCCTTTCAATACTCAATGATATAATTTTCCATGCCAAGATTTATTTGTAGGTATTTGATATCTGCATCCTTGCTTTGGAGCAAGATTCTTGTAATCCTCTCCTGATCTTCATTTTCACTGTCAAGGTCAATGAATTGGAACTCTTGTTTAGTTTGATGCTTGCATTTCTTATCTCCAATAGTGACCTTTTCCTTGCCTTTGTCAAGCTTCTTTGTTGATGTAGAAAGAATTACCCCTTTCCTTTTAGAGGCAGCAAACACATGCCTTTCTCCTATTTCGTATGTCAAATGAAGATGTTCAACTCTACACATTTTAGTGCCATATGTTTTGTTTCCATCATTGTGGTCATCTTTGTTTGGGTCACTGACATCTTGGCTCACTTCTTCAATTGTATCCTTCATGCTGACATCAGTACCCTTTATTTGGATATTTTCCTCATGGTTGTCTTCATGACCACTATGAACTTCACTGTCATTTGTTTCACTTATGTCTGCTTCTTCATTACCTTGACTGCTGCTTACCTCATTATCTCCAATATCAACCTCACTGTTTGCCTCTTCACTGATTTCTGCACTATCATCATTACCACTGTGAGGAGCCTCATCAAACTCTCTTTCATTGCCTTCTGTCTCCATGTTTTCTGCATTATTCTTTGTACTGCCTTCATCTTGCTCATCATAGCTTTGTTCCATACTGTCTTATGCCTCCTTGCTATGATTTTCACTGTGGTTTTCACTACTATCATCAGCTTCTTCACTGAAATTGTGGTCCTTGGTGTCATTGATACCATTAGCATCATTACCACTTTGAGGTTCACTGTCTTTACTATCCTCATGGCCATTATGAATGATGTCATGATTGTCATTTCCATCTACCTCCATGTCTTCTATTTCATTGCTGACCTCTGCCTCTTCACTTTCCTCATTACTGGTTGTCTCATCATTATTGCTTGATTGATCATCACCTTCTCCTTCATGGTCACTTTCCTGTTCACTGCTACTTCCCTCTTGATCTGATGCATTGGGAGAGGGTGAGGAAGGAAGGTTTTATTGAGGTGAGGATACATGTGTAGATGATGAAGCATGATCAGTAGGAGATGATGGGGGAGTAGGGGGAGGAGGATGAGATGATGGGGGAAAGTTTTGATGAGGATGGGGTTGTGGGTTTGTGAACACTTCATGAGAAATGAACACTTACCATGGTATGCCTTTTTTCTCCAACTAATTTAGCACAACCATCTTGATTAAAGAGTGATGAAACAAACTTTGCATTTGCTCGAAATAGTTCCTTTTTATACAACTTAAGACATCTTGTCAATACTCCTACAGAGGTAGTAGGGTAAATGAAGCATCTTAACCCTAGTAAAGTGCATGAGTAATCCAATATGATAGGAGTAAATTCTAGAGTACCTTCCCTCACATGTAAAATATTTCATGATGACCCTCATCAAGGTTGCATACCTCTCCAGCAAATGGGAAAAAGGGAAGATAGATTTGCAGTCTCTGTATCTAGGTTTAAGAAATGGCTCATAGCAGCTTATGTCTAAATTGGCTCTTTTGAACCATTTTTCACCAACATTGGGTATGCATGTAGCATGGACAATGGCATATGAGGAGAGTTCAAAGGTCACCCCTGCAAATTTTTATTGTTTGTCATGTAGGTTAAGGATGAATAACCTTGTGAGCTTTGGGTGACTTTGTACCTGTTGTACTCGTTCACAAAAGTGAACACATCCCACATTTTGGAAACATGTGACAATCATAGGAGAGGCATTAAGCTCCATTGTGATTTCAGATTCAAACCTATTTACTTTCCCACCTCTGTGTTTCTTCCTCCTAGGCACTTGGCCTTCTTCACCACTACCATTTCCTCCTCCTGACATTTTGATTACTGCTGTTTTGAAAAAAACCCTAGCTCTGCTTGTGAAGCTGATATGAAAGGTGATGTAATGATGGTAAGAAGGCAACTTTTTTCAATTGAGTGAGAGGGATGAATGAAGGTGTAAGTGTATGGAGCAGAGCCTTTAAGATTTGATGGATGGCCAACTTCAAATCACTACAACCACACTATTGTATCCCTGTTTGACTGATATCTCCTTGTTTGCAGGTGATGGAGGTTTAAGCAGGGGTTTTTAGCATTAATTTTAGGGTTTTACCTTAGGGTTTGTTCAATTTCTCTTAACATAAAACCATAAAAATTCACTGGAGGGAAAAAGGTATGACATCCACCTACCAATTTATAAATTCTTTAAAGACCATTTGATGGCAGCTTGGAGGTATTTTTTGATGTTTTTGGGCGTTTGCAGGTGCAAGAGGAGCTTTAGGATGAAAGCACAGCACCTGCACGCGTATTCGGGCCTATGGGTCTGTGAAAGTGTAGTGCCTGCACACGTGTTGGGCCTGTCGGGCTATGAATGCGCAACGCTTGCATGCCTTTGTTGGGCTTCCCTACTGAAAGTGTAGCGTCTGCATGGGTGTAGGGCCTATCAGGCTGTGAACGCGTAGCACTGGAACGCCTTTGCACGGGCCTGTTATGAATGCGCAGTGTGTGCCTCTAAACATGCAGCGCAGTGTAAATTTTCACACAAAATTCCTCCGAATGTGCAACGCCTGACCCTGAACGCGCATCGTCGGCTTGAACGCTCAGTGCTAGGTGGACTTGCCCAATTTTGACTAAAAACTCACAGTTTCTCCTTTGAGGGCTTCTAACTCTTCTGCAAGGAAATAATGAGTCAAAGAAAAATCAAAATAACCTTTTATATGTTTGGGATTCAAATTAAATCATTTGTGACCCCATCTCCTAATGTTTTGAGTCCTTTAACTTTTCACTAGGTCCTTTTCACACTTTGTTGTGTAGGAGACTTAAAAAGCTCTAAGTGATTTTTCTTTTTTTTCTCCTTGAGAATTTATATGCTCATTTGATGTCTTCTTTGGAGGATTGGACACAGTAGTGTTTGCACTATTTTATGTGGTTTCCTTCACAATATTTTTACTAACCACCTTTCAGTGTTTATATGTAGGCTTGCTAAACATGGTGAATTTTGACCTTTTTAATTATGAGGCTTGATACATCTGCTTCTGACACCTTTGAGACAATCACTCTTTTGCCACTACCCTGGGTTTTAAACAATCCCTTTCACCTCCCTAGGCCACTTCTATTTTGCAGGTGCCTAAATTTATAATTTAAAACTTGTCCACTGATACTCTTTACCTCTTTCACTAATCCTTAGGCATGTTAAACTTACTTTTGACAAATTCTGGGATGTTACAGACATTAATCTCTTCAAACCTTCTTTCTGTTGTAATCATGAAGGCCTAACATCTTCATTTTACCTCCTCTGGCTACCTTTCCAAAACCCTAGGTTTCTGGGCTGCTTGAGAACAATTATCAGTGTTGTCTTCTAAGTTCTCTATATCCCTTTCAAGTTCATTCTTTTCTGTACAGTTCACCTCACCTTTTCCCAATTTTATCTGTAATGTCTAGAAAAATTCTTTTTCAGTTTTGGTTTCTTGGTGTGCCTCCTTCATGTGATTTTCTGCTTTCTATCTTTGCTTGGCACACTGCTGGCCCATTAAGCCCAAAACCCTAGTTCTCTTCAAGCACAAGTGCTTTCCTGTCTTCTTGCCATGAGTTGTCTTGATTCAAGATCAGACCTCCTACCTCATCAAATTTCTGCTGATGGATCTCTTAACACTCCTGCAGAAGTGTCGAAATCATAGCATTCATAAAACGTGAATTTTGATGAGGTAGTCTTCTTTGGAGACTTTCAGATCTTCTTTCAATAACCATGTCTTAATATTTCAATACATTTGAGTCATCCTTTTGCACAAGAAAAACAATATTTGGAACACCAATGATGACCTTACAACCTATGAAACCCTAATGACTTAGTAGGAGGATCCTTTGACTTGATATTTTGACTTGATGGTCTCAAGAGATGGTTTTGAGACCATCAACTCTTGAGGAACCTGGTGAACATGGAAAGGAAGGGTTGTTTGGTAACCTTAGATGGGAAGTGGAGTGATGGGGAAAAAGAAAAACAGGATACTAAGGTTATAGGTGGGAAAATAGGATATAGATGAGTGGCACAAGGCCATGAAGGGTATTTTAGGAGTGGTAGGTTAACCATGGAATAGAAAAATAATAGAATAGTGAAAAATTTGGTATAAGGATAATGAAGGTAGTGAGATTTCTAAAACTCACAATATTCAGGAATATTGTTTTTATAAATATAGAACTAATATTTAGTCATCTACATATAGAAAAAATTACTGATGACTAACAATGGCTCCACTTGGGGAGGGAAGCTCCTTTTCAGGAGGTGTCCAGGACCTCAAAGCTCAAATCTATGAGTTTTGAAGATCAATGCCTTACTTTCACTTTGCAGATCTCTTTCCTTCATCTCTGATTTTTTCTCTTTGAAGCTATGATCTCAAAATAAAAAATACATGTTTGGTTCAACTTCATTTCTACCTACATATCATACCTTGCCTATCATTTTTTCTTCTTTTGGGTGCACTTGGACTGGAAAACCCTTGACATTATTTTTCTCTTCAAAGAAAAATAAAATATCTACTTGTACCCTTATCACTTCCAAGAGTTTAGAGTATGCTGGTGAACTATTTCATTCTCTACCTAATCTATTTATCTGTCAATATTAGGATGTTTATTTTTTTTCTCTAGCCTACTAACATGAAATTTAAAACATGATCATATCGGGATTAAGCAATCTGATTTTTCATGGGCTGTGGCATTTTGGACAAGCTACACACAGATATTTATTTTTGTACAGTAAAAACTAGAATACATGAGGGCTGTGATTTAGAATTTGTTTAGGCATCCCTCTCCTTCTCCTTGGTTCAGGTTTTGAGCATTGAGAACCAAAAATTTCTTTTCCTAATCTATCCTACTGACAAGTCAAGTTTAAATAGTCTGACAAGTCTTATTTCACTAATCTATCAATATAAATTAAAACATGTCTAATCATTATTAGGCTGCATGCTTAAATAAGACTCTTTTTCTTAACAAGTAGTGGCATTTAAGCTTGTACACTTTCAACAATACTCTTTTTTGGGTATGGGGATGTACCTATTCTTTTCTTGCCCTCTTTTACTTCCTTTTTCTGTTTTTGTGTTTTTTTTTCTCTTATCTTTCATCAAGCAATGTTATGTATAATGAATGAAAGTTTCAAATTTAGGAAGTTTGACAAAAATAGTGCTTGAGCATCCTGCCATTGATAGGACCTCCAAATAACTCGCTCCTTCCTGCCTCTGCAAAAAGAATGCATTGTTACATCTAACTAAATGGATGAAGTATGGGCCTTTCCATAGATTGTCAAATTTTCCATGCTTGCGTTTGTCCTCTATTCTTGAATCCCACTTCAGCACTTTGTCTCCAATGTGAAAATCACTAGTCTCGTCCTTCTCACATTAAAGATCTTCTTCATGTTTTCCTTAATCGCTCTATGTTCTTTGCTTTTTCCCTGAATTTTCGATATATTTTTCATATTTCGAGAGTCCGAAAATGTCGAAAAATACAACTCCCTATTCGATTAGGTTTAACGAGTGCAGACGAGTAAACTCGGTGAATTTTTCATGTTTAGAGAGTCTGAAAAATATCATAAAAGACAACTCTGTTGTGGTACCTTTGTCATGTCTTGATAACCGGGCATGGCAAAGGGATAATAGTAAGCCTGAAACAGTTCATTTTCCGTGAGTTAGTCCATCGAAGCTGGAAAAGTGAGAAATCTATGTTCGATGGACGTCTACCTCATTTTGTTATGAGTACGAGGAGATGGAGTAAACTCAATACTCTTTTTGAAATTTTAACGAGTCCGACAAAGAAAAACTTGGTTCCCTCCATGAAATTTTAATGAGTCACGTGGAGAAAACTTGGTTACTTTTTCAGTTTAAAGAGCTTTGAAAAAGAGAAAAGAATGGCTCCTTACTTTCTGTCGTGGTAGTTTAACGAGCCCGACAAAGGCAACTCGGGGTTTTTTCAGTTTTATGAGTGAGAAAAAGATTCCTAAAAGGAAAGCTCAGTGCTTCTTCATAGTTTTAATGAGTCTTAAGAAGAAAAATCTAGGTTTTTCGGATTAACGAGCAAGAAAAATACCATAAAAATAATGCTCTAAATCAACTTCATATAAGTTTTGTTAGTATGAATCTTTTGTCGAAGTGTACAAGAAAAGACCACTTTAGCTATGCATAACTTATAGCCCTAACATCAAATATGGCTGCCAATATCTTCAGATCTGTAGTTAGTTGATCAAGACAAATGCTGCAAAAATCTAGATCTATGCATAAAGAGACATTAAGCAGTAAAAATAAGGTTTTGCTCCATACATCTAATAGACAAGACAAGAACAATATTTTTTGAAAGAATTTTTGTATTAAGGGCACCTGGGAGGAAAACAAGAAGGTGTTTCGAATTCTCCTCAATGGGATGGGTTCTTGGAAGTCCTCAGCACTTCAGATCTAGTATTTCTCTCTCTTGTTGGTGTAGAAAACCCAGACAAAGATAGAACTCAAAGGGAGCTCACACAGCAAATAATGGAAAATTTGACAATGATAATGGATCAAATTCAGACCAAGAGTATAGATCCAGAGTGATCTAATAGGCAACAAAAGGTGAAGAATGGTAAGAGAAACCCTCCTATTTATAACAAAATATTGGGTCATTCTAGATCTTGGTGCATGATTAAAATAACATTAACCAAATCTAGATCCACCTTTTATGGAATATTTTTTTATATTTGTTGGAGGGAAAAAGTATTTGACTTGGGTCAAATCCCTTTATTTGTGAATAATAAATAAATAAATGATTTATTTATCATTTTAAGGAAGTGGTTGAAGGATAATCAAATAAATAATGATTTATTTAATTATTTGTGGGTGATTTGGTCATATTTAACAAGGAATATTATCTAAATAAGATTTAAATAACTATTCCTAGAAAATAATAAGATAAATAAAGGTTTATCTAATTAATTTCTTTGTTTTGGGTTAAACATGACTAGGAATAATAATTAAATTATGGTTTAATTAATTATTCCATGAGGAAATCAAACAAATATAGGTTTGTTTAATATTTCCTTTTGGGGTTTCCTGTTTAGACCATAAACAACCTAATAAATGTGGTTTATTAAGTTATTTTATATAGTGAAAGCAATTTTACTTAGGGTAAAATTGGTCTTACATGGTGTACTTGGGTCCATCTAATGATAATAGGTTAGATGACCAAAAAATGGTGTAACAGATTTCCCCCCAGCGTGCGAGTGTCAAGAGCAAATCGTATGACCGAAGTACGTTGTAAGAACACAATCACTAGACAACAAAAGGGATGTCAGAGAGAGAAATGTGAGGTAGATAGTGTGCTGAAGGACTAGACCCTGAGGAGACGAGACTCGCAGGTGAAACAAGTCTCTTTTTATGAGAGGGTACCTGTGCTGAAGGCGGTGGGGGAGGCATACCTATGCCCGCCGAGACAAAGTACAAAAGAATAGTGTGTCCAGTGAACAAGGGACCGAACCATAAAGTACATCTGGTGTAATCATGAGCCAGATAAAAATACAATGAGGAATCCCACATACATGCTGTGCCTGGGATAACAGCCAGGACTTGTACAATAATATCTGAGTACATGAGATACAAATATAACCCAAATGCCCCCTGTAAATGGGGAAGGGCTCACAAAATATGACTGATACATGCAAGTCGAAGAGGCGCTGCAAGTGGCTACGGCCAACATCATCAAATATCTGGAGCTGCATTGAAGGCTGCAATGAAGAGGTCATCCGGGCATGTGGGGCTACCTCGTGTGGCCACCCCCTCATGAGGGCTGAGACATCTCACACACACCCGGGAATCACCAAGAGCTGCGGCTGCATCACTGAACCATCAAGCATACCGATCTCAATCATGCTGAAAGGAGCCGGAGTGGAGAAACAATCAAGTCAAAGGGAAATGAGAGATCCCTTTGCCTGATTCGAGGCACCGAACAAGAGTGGAAGCTGGAACCAAGGTACACCGCCCTCTAGACCTGTCTTCTGGAATGAAGGAGATGATGTCGACAGAAGGAGGTCCACCATAGGTGAGGCAATGAGAGATCCTCAACTAAGGCACGAGAGAAAATAGTAGAGCGACGGACAGACTAATACCAATGATGATGGTGGAATGGAGGGGACTGAGTAACGAATGGACGACTTCCCTTGCTAGAGCATAAAGGGCATGAATGACATGGCAGTGACTGACACAATATCATCAGGGATAAGGGACAGTGGGACTGAAGGCCATAATGTGCGACACAAGAGAGATACCAAGCAATGAAGGATGGAGGACTATAGCGGGGTACAAAGGGACTCGGGATAGACTCCATGAATGTGATGATGACTCAACTTGGATGCTCTAAACAAGGGCGACTCGATGGTGCTGCCACACAGAAAAGGTCCCATGGGGGACCATGAAAACATGAGTACAAGATGGTATCTCATGACGAAAATCGACACGAACAAAGACAAGTATGGAGGCAAAGTGGTGCCCTAAGTACAAGTGTTGTAAGTGAGGAAATTCGATTTTGGGGGGAGGTGAAGTGACCCATCTTGGACAAAATGTGTCCTAGTGAAGTATCAAATCACAAAAAACTAACAGATACCCATTTTAGGGCTCGGTGAGAGCTTTCCAACGGTGCAGACGGTTTGTCAAACGGAGCTACGGTGTGGTCGCAGCAGGCGAAAGAAAAAACAAGGGTCAGGAAAATTTTAGGGCTTAATTTTAGCCCAAAGGCGAATTTTAAGGGATTTTAAATTTTATTAGGCTTAATTTTTATATAAACCCAATTTTATAGTTTAATAAATTAGCCCAAAAAATATTTTAAAATAATTAATTACGCCCGATATGCCTATCAAGGGGTCAGTGAGTTTCGCTATGGCGCATGGAACCAATTAGCTTTTGCCACGTGTTGCTCACATTCAGTTCGTTGACCGTAGCGTTCTGCAGGTAGAACCCTGCCTTCTGCAGATAGAGTGCCAAGAACATGACGAGGATCACGAACAGCGCGATGAAGAGGAACGCAAACAGAACCAGCAGGCCTCTCCTGAACGAAAACTCTTCCCACCAGTGGCTATGCCAGCCACAATCATCGGGAGTCACATATCCCTTCGTGGACACGGCTGGATATCTCTGCTCGTTCCCGATTCAAAATCATGAACACAAATCAGCGGAAAATACCAGGATTAGCACTGTAATGCTCGGAGCTCGAGTACTTCTGATGCTTGGCGTCAATCCGGAAATAAGAACTTGAGCAAATCCTGGATTGAACAGAGTCTTAGAGGACGGATTGAACACAGGGTACGAGAAGCTTCAGCGCGCTGGCAAAGAAAATTCGAGCCAGGTCTACTCGATGCGGCCAAGAACATGCATCCCTACCACAAAAGTATACAGCAGAATTATTACTCTGCCATGGCTGGATATCTCTGCTAGGTTCCCGATACAAAATCCTGAACACAAATCAGCAGAAAATACCAAGATTAGCACTGTAATGCTCAAAGCTCTAGAGCTTGGCGTCAATTTGGAAATAAGAAAATTGAGCTTGAGCAAATCACGGATTGAACACAGAATCTTAGAGGACGGATTGAACACAGGGTACAAGAAGCTTCAGAGCGCTTACAAGGAAAATTCGAGCCAGGTCTACTCGATGCGGCCAAGAACATGCATCCCTACCACAAAAGTATACAGCAGAATTATTACTCTGCCATGGCTGGATATCTCTGCTCGGTTCCCGATACAAAATCCTGAACACAAATCAGCAGAAAATACCGAGATTAGCACTGTAATGCTCAAAGCTCTAGAGCTTGGCGTCAATCTGGAAATAAGAAAATTGAGCTTGAGCAAATCACGGATTGAACACAGAATCTTAGAGGACGGATTGAACACAGGGTACAAGAAGCTTCAGAGCGCTTACAAGGAAAATTCGAGCCAGGTCTACTCCAAGCGGCCAAGAACATGCATCCCTGACACAAAAATATACAACATTACTCTGCCTTATTACTCGGGCTTATATAGTGATAAACAAGAAATCCCCTGATTCACGAGAGCCTCATTTCCAACCAGGGTTGCAAGATTTCGAACCTGAAATATTATACCATGGAGTCGGAGACTAGGCCTTCGATTCCAATACAGTGAATCTCAAAATCCACGAAGAAAATATGAACAAAATTTACTATCCAAGCAAACAAATCCATTGCGGTAGAAGGAACAGAGTTCTTCCGCCTCCAAATGCTTAAACATTCATCTTTTATGAAATTCCTCCAAACGCTTAAGCATTCTTCTCTTATGAAATTCGCTAAATCAGAAAGTCTGATAAACAAAATAACAACGACCATTCTTGTAAGGTAGTAGAAGCCTAAAAGATGGTTCCAATACACTCACTACCTTCTCCTTCAAATCTCTCATTCTCTCCTTACCCTGGTCCAGTCCATCGCTGCTGGAAGGAGAGGCCCTTCGCGAGCTAGGCTCCATGAACCAGAATGGAGATGGCCCAGGAAAGATAGCGCTCACAACTTTCGGAAATGAAATTTGGCGAAACGTGTTTAGATCGAAGGGTGCAGCGCTTATCACATCACATGTGGCAGTGTATGTCAGAAAAAAGCAAATTAAATCCAATCTTTTAACTATTCGTTAGTATTCTAACTTTTGTTTTAAACAAAAAAATCAAATTTAATTAGATCTTTTAATTGTAATCTTATTTTTAAACCTAGATCTTTATCTTTTGAATGTACTGTTTTCAAGAAAGATTTTTAAATTTCAAATTTAATCATATCTTTTAACTCGTCATTATTTCTATCCAGTTTCAACTCGTCATTATTTCTATCCAGTTTCAGTTTTGTTTAAAACATTTTAAATTTAATCTTTTCTTTTCATTCTAATCTTGTTTTTAAAACAAAACAATTTAAATTTAATCTTTTCTTTTAATTCTAATCCTGTTTTTAAAACAAAACAATTTAAATTTAATATTTTCTTTTAATTCTAATCTTGTTTTTAAAACCAAAAAAATCATTATTTTGAATTAATAAGAGTAAAAAAAATAAATTAATATAATTAAATTCTTAATTCCATTGTAACCATTTACAACCATTTTAGCGCAGTTGTATGATAAAGAGTAAAAAAATTAATAAGAATAAAAAAAAATAAAAATTAATATAATTAAATTCTTAATTCCATTGTAACCATTTACAACCATTTTAGCGCAGTTGTATGATAAAGAGTGTATTTTGAAAATGTAATATATATTAAACAAAAATTAAACAAAATCAAACACTTAGGTGGATTTTGTGAATATTTTAAAATTTGATAATAAAAAAATCAAACAATCTTAAGAAGATTTTAAGATATAAAACTTAAAATTAAAATTAAAAAAAAAAATAAAATAAAAAAAATCTCATCCAAAACTGATAGGGGGGTAATACCCACAGTCCCAGTCTTCCTTCAAATTTTGATCGCAATCTGTGTGTAAATGCACTCAACAACTTCATTTTCCAAACAACCCCATAGTCTGGCAAACTCACGCTATTTCTAACTTCTGAGTTGGCGATTTTAAATAAACAATCTGGGTTATTTTATTAATTCAACAATTCCTTAGTGGCCAATGTTCAATCTTCAAATGCGGAACTCTTATCAAAGGTCATGATTTCCCATATGCATCGAGCAAACCTACATACGGGAATAAGTTTTGCTCGATGTAGAAATCTATAATGAATTGTTTTTCATGCTTATAATAATAAACGCATTCATTCCAATTTGGTCATCCATTCAAAAAGAAACCCTAGCTTTAGACTTGCAATAAGCTATGCATATTGTTGTCTCCCTATCCCTATTTAGTTTTATTCCCTTTTGTGTGTTTTTGTGTGTGTTAAAAACTTAGTGGTTTACTTGCGAGACAACAATTGGCACTGGATTGTTTTAACTACCTGTCCATAATTAGTTCTTCAAAATATCTCAACTTATATTTTACAGTTCTTGTTTTTTAGATGCTAAATATTTTCTTCAAGCTCCCCAAGGCAGGGACTTGCTGCTTTGCAGCCCTCCTTGTTTTTACAATGAATCCCCATTGTCATGACTGGTTCAAATTGTGATGATTCGAATTTGATTCCTTCACCTATGTATAACACATTTTACAGAGATGATCAACAAAACACAAGCAGAACGAAGGAAGCATGCTGATATTTTATTATACACAAATTTTTAACTTCGACTCCATATTTATGCCACGACAGTGCAACATTTTTTGCCTTCAAATAACGATAAAAGAATACAGAGGTTGTAATTTTCTTCCTCGTGATTTTTTCCATAGTGGATAGGCAAAAGATGAAAGAAAGCCAAAGAAAATTATTAAGTCAGATTAGGGAGTCCTAAAGTAGCCTTACTGAGTTTTTGGTTTGAATTTGTAGCATTAATATTAGGTATCTTGGTTTATGATGCCTCAAACTTGAGTGACTTATTCAACACGAGCTTCAGTTTGTGGCAACCAATATCAATTCGATTTCTCGAGATTTGACAGGGATTGACAACCATTTCTATATCCTTCTACTCAAATAGGTCAATGAGCCTCCTCACTAATGTGAGCTCAATTAATGTTTGCTCAAGAAACTATCAAAACTATGTTTCTCATAATTCAGACCTCCTCCTTCCGGCGTTCCCTTGCACCTCTTGGTGCA